>WMED01002388.1:0-24424 GCA_019650415.1 Pipa parva
CCACACACTCCTCTGTCTCTCTCTCTCTATACACACACCCACACACTCCTCTGTCTCTCTCTATACACACCAACTCTCTTCTCTCTCTCTATACACACACCCACACACTCCTCTGTGTCTCTCTCTCTATGCACACACTCTCTCTTCTCTCTCTATACACACACCCACACACTCCTCTGTCTCTCTCTATACACACACCCACACACTCCTCTTTCTCTCTCTATACACACATCCACTCCTGTCCTCTGTGGACATTATTGTGGCATACTATGCCTGTACAAGGAGAGTTAAACAATATGCCTGGTGGCTTATAGCAATATGCAGTCTGTAATTTTTCTCACTAAAGTCCAGTTTTTGGCTTCTTTTAACAGGGACCTTAGTTTTTTCTTTATTTTCAGATCACAAACATAATTTTCCTCATATCTTTTACATTATGGCCATTAGTTGCATCCATTCCCCAAGATGGTTCTCCCACTTCCAAACTGATGAGGCACCAGTTATGGTTATCCCATTGTTTATTTTACTGCTAATAACCCTATGTTGTTTTTAGCGCATATAATATCACAGCATTAGCTGAAGACATGTTCCTGCAGAGATATCCAAATCCACACCAGGTTGACTCTTTTAATTAAGACCACTGTTAAGACTGAATAAATGAGTTCATTGCTGCTGGAATATCGGTTTGGCATTACCCTTCAAGACTATACCTACCATTTCACTAGGTTTTTCCCTGACTGCAATGACAAATCGCAACCTGGACAGTGCTACTCTTGTTTTGGCCTTTGGCTGCCTTTTCTAAACTTTCAAAACTCAAACAGCAAAATTGTCATCCTGTCTACTGGCAATAACTAACTAGGGTCCCCTCAAAATAGTCTAAGTCAGGGGTCTGCAAACTTAGATGAGGAGGGAGCCATTTCGCTCCCTCCTCTAGCAGCGACAAATTTTTTTGAGCCACAAAGGGGGTGGAGCGCTCTCCCCTGATCATATGATCTGCCAGCGGCCAATCAGAAAAGGTGTTGAAGGTCATGGGTCTTGGGAGATGCGCTCCGAGCCACAACAAAGCGGCTAAAGAGCTGCATGTGGCTGGTAAACCACACTTTGCTGACCCCTGGTCTAAGTGGATTAATTTGCAGTTTGACTGGTTGATAAAACCGTGAGTCTCTATCAAATAATCACTCCCTAGGGACAGTAATGAAATAGAGCTTAGCATACAACTCTGGAGACCTACTGGAACCTATTGAACAACCTACTGGAACCATACTAGGAATCTCTCCATTCACACACATTGTGTTCTTTTACAAACAGTCTATTCTACACAGCTTGTTAAGCTCATCATTATCGTTAGATAGCAGTTCTTTTTCCCTACTGTTTCTATAGTTCTTATCAAACCTCTGTGAAAAAGAACAAAATATATCTTGCCTGCTGTGATAGACACACAGATTTGTTTTAATTAAATAGGATTAAAGTACTAATATCTAAGGGATGAAGTCACCACTGCATTTCCCCTGGTTTTTTAACTTATTTTACATTTCATAGAGCTTGAAAGGAAATACTTTTAAAATGGTTTTGGCCATTTGTGGCCATGAAATGAGCCGATTGCTGTTCCTAGGCTGCTACTTGCCTTCTTTTAGAATGTTCAGTTGTCTCCATTGTGCCATCTCTGATATAATGACGCCCTGCCTCCTCCACTTCACCATAAGTGCATGCAAGCAGAGATAGTGTATTATGACGGCATTCTGCTTCTGGGCATGTTGGGACCCACAGTGAAAAAAGACAACTGAAATTTCATTAATTTGGTGGCCGTTGTATCTTAGCAGTTTCTGGTTTTAACATATTAACATTGTTTCCCTTCCAGTTTTAATAAGAGGAATATCCACAGCAGAATGTAGATCTCTTGTTCATAGTTAATGGGACATTCTATAATTCCTTTAAAGAACATTGGTGTTCCTGTTCCTTTCATTGTAAGGTACAAAGTATTTATCTTCTATTAATAACCAAAAGAAGCAGTAAATAATGTATTAGTATGCTATCTTATATTGCCTGTCATAAGCTGCCGATTGTGTACATGTGTAGTTGATTTTATTTGATGCAGCGCATTGCTCGCTTTTAGCAACATGTTTCTGACAGTAGCATGTTAAAGCTTTTGCAAGAATGGCTTATCTGCTAATTCCTTCTGTGGTATCCAACTAATGCGTTGTGTGATTGTAAAATGAGAATACATTATGTGTATTGGACACATCCAATTCCCTGTTTCTCAAATGCACAAAAACAGATGTTTCTCCCCCTTGAGGGAAATTGCTGTGTTTTTGGCAGGAATTATCTGACACAAAAACGAAGGTTGAAGTGAGGCCACTGTAAAAGTCAAATCCTATTAGATGCTTTCAGTGTTACATGGTGAATCTAATGTTTTGTACTTAAGTGAAATCCACTGCATTTGTTTATTCCGTTATTTGCTTTGCTTAAGAAAGAAACTAATGTTAAATTGTATACAATCTGTTGTCTACTGATTGCTTATCCTACTACTTGCGCTGGTTTTAGATAGCAGATACTCTGCTCCTTAGGTGGTATTTATCACTTGTCCATGTCTGAAAATGGTACCTCCAGAATGGCTAAACTGACCTCTGTTTGCTGTTTAACCATTCCTTCCATAATCCTTAAAAGCGAAGTGCTGAAATCTTGATATATGCATAGTGTACATAGTGTTTCAATACAAATAACAATACAAATATAACTGCTTATAAGATTGTGGATTGCTGGAGGAGACTTATAAATCACTTCTCATTCATAGCTGCTGATTCACTAATAGAGTTAATGCCAGAGAGTTGTAGCCGTATATCCACCTTCCAGACAAAACATGTCTTCAAGTTAGATCTTAGCAGTCCAATGCTGTCTGTTAGGACTAATCTCCAGTGTTTCTCCAAGATTGTATATGGGAATGTTATACCATACTCTGTGCTTTGAATTTTGTGAGCTAGGCCTACAAACGACCACCCTTGTAGGACAAAAAGAGTATTAATGGAAAAGCAAAGTCAAATCAAATCTACAACATTACAACCCATGTGATATATTTCCAGACTGAGCCCAAAGTGTTGCAGAATACTACACCAACAGATGGCAGTTGTAGAGGAGCATTTGGATATGTACATGTGGGTATTTCAGTGCTTTTCACTTGTGTAATGTAATTGGGTGATGTACCTACACAAAGACATGTCCTTTTATCACATTTATGTATATATTTTATTTTATCCTTAATTAGTTATTCATGCTTAATATGTATTTATTGATCAGTGTTTCAGCTCATTGTTACAGCTTTTATTTCCCTCTATCTGTGTATGTAAGTCTTCCTCCTATTTAGATTGTAAGCTCTTCGGGGCAGGGACCTTCTACCTATTGAATCAACCACAACCTGGCACTTAAAGTGTTGTATCCTTGTGATATTTTACTTGTATTGTACAATGCACTTTTCCAATATCTGTTCTATATTTGTATTGCTGAATTGTTCAGCACTGGGTAAATTTGTGGAGCTTTATAAATACAATTATACATACATACATATACAGCATTAGATTTACAGTACTTACATAGACTGTTGATCGCTACCACTATTTTTTTTTAGCTTTTGCGCTCTTCATGCCTTTGTAAATGAAGTCTAATCAAAGATAATTTTACATAAAGGAATTCTATCCACTGCTTGGCCTTTTGTACTCTACAAAACTACATCACTTTCTTAATTCTTTCAAGAACTCGCATATTATAAACATAATCAGAAATATTCTTCCCTTTCTCCCTTCTGTATGATGGTTTTGTACAGACATTTTAAGCAATTAAATTTAAGTAAAACTGCATGAAGCAAAGGAAAAAGGCCAGATTTCACTGTTATACATATTATATTCTGTTGTGATATTAACAAATAGTATAAAACAATAAACATAGTGGGCCTTATTGACTAAAATCTGAATAATCACATAGAACTATGAATTCACATCTATTCGCCACTTTCCCATGTTCGCTTATTGACTAAAATCTGCCATGTAGCAAATACATGACCACTTCGGGCGACTATAATTGTCATGATCTTACAGAGCTCTTCGCATCATTTTGCCTGCGGGTACACAGGTACTTCTAGTATTGACTAAGCGGAGGAGTGGTACAAATGCAACTAGGTGAACTTCTCCGAATTCACCTGTTTGACTTCGCCACTTCAGAATGGCTTGTTCGGGAAATTGATGGCAGGGCTCCAGTGTTGCATAAGGCAACTATTCATTCAATAGTGACAATGGCAACTGCGACTAAATGACAAAATGACCTAGGGACACAGCAATATAGAATTAGATAGAATCACAGAATACAGTTAGTGGGACAATGTAAGACTGATGCCACTGCACTTCACTGGTCGAATTTGCCTCACTCTGCATGACTTTTCATCCTACTTCTATCCAACTGACTACAACACACTACTTATCTGTCAGCATTCACTGCTGTCCACCTTTTTGACAAATGTATTCACCCCTTAGTCAATAAAGAGAAGTGAATTTGTGACTCTTTTGGTGATGCGACTCAAATTGTATCAAAAATGGGAATTTAAAAGGGGAATTCACTCTTTAATCAATTGCCCACAATGTTTATTTGGGATATTCAGTGACTGCTTCGTTCTTTGGTATACATAGTCAGTTAATATACAGACCTGGCCCTTTACTGGTTTCAGTAAAGTACATTTTAGGCTCGTAAAGTAAAGACAACACCTTTGGATAAATCCTCAGGGAAAAAAAAAATTGTATAAAAAATTTAATAATTAGGGAAAAGCACGCCAAGCTAGTTTTCATTAAGACCTTGATTGATGTACACAAACTCTGACCTGATTTGAGTTTAATCTGTATGCACATCACAATTGCAGGTCTGCAGTGTTAGTTTTCTACCACTAATATGTGAAGTAATTGTTTAGTGACTGACATTTACCGGTCTATTTATCGCTGTTAAATAATGATGATTTTTACAGCTCACAATTTAATGCAAAACTGAACAGAAAAATGCTCCACACCTAACCAGTGTCAACTGTGTCCGTGTATTTGAGAAGTTGAAATTGAACTTTTGTAACTTTTGCCCACTACCTCTAACTATTGGAAAATGATATAGCAATTGACCTGTCTGTATCTCTTGAACGCAGTTGAGAGCTTAGTGATTACATTTTCATTGTCATTGTGTTTGGAGCTGATCTGGGTGCATTAGGAAGTGGATCTGATAGGGCTGAACACTTCTGTCATTCAATACTTACCCCATAATCTGGCATTTAATTGTCAAACTTTATGAAACCTGGCAGTTTCTATTTATGGTTTAAACATTTAACTTATTTTATCTGGATAAAATAAATGATAAACACCTATAGTTGGTCCACTCTATAAATTAGATATTTCTAAATGATGAATTTCTAGGGATAATGTTAAATGTTTTCTGAAGAGGCACAAAGAAACAGGACCAGATATGCAGTGGCCAACCACGGAAACTAAATGCAGTCTAGGAGACAGATTGAGTTTAGTTTATTCTAGATATGAAGAAGTTCAGCATTGTAATCAGCTCTGGACTCCTGGAAGTCACTGGAATCCAAAAGTCTAAATGAGGGTTTTTTATGTAAACTGGAGACTGTTTACTTGAAGAACTGGAAAGTGTTACATTGGCTAATGTCTTAGTTTATCACAGCAGAAATTTCCTGCAGGTTTGGGGCTCCATTTTTGCAAATTGAGTTGATTTGGTCAGGATTAATGAAATACAGTACTTACTGCTGAGTTGTAGGTATTTATGCTTTATTTAAAGGAGAATTATAGCTTGTTTGTACTCTGGGCTATTCTTAAGGGAAAAAATTATTACCAATAGGGGTTTTAGGCTCCAGTGCTTCATCCTGCTCTCTGTAACTAGACAATATCTAGGCAATCCTCTTCACTTCTGTTACTGTTGTGTTTCTGTGAATTCTGCTCTTCAATTGATCAAATTTATATTTTGTAGCTTTCCATTCTTAAAATATCCATTAATCAAACCATAGATGTATTTAAATTAAGTTATATGTAATAATGAGAAATGATACAAGGAAGGAGTATTGAACAAACTTACTGAAATTAATTTAATGCTTCATACAAAACCCTTTGTTGGTGATGACAGCTTCACAATGCATCCTGTATGGAGAAACTAGTCCCATGCATTGTTCAGGTGTGACTTTGGCCCATTCTTCCACACAAACTCTCTTCAAACCCTGAAGGTTCTGTGGACTCCTTTTTTGAACTCTGAGCTGAGTTCCTTCCATGGATTTTCTGTTAGATTCATGTCAGGTGATTGGTTGGGCCATTATAGCATCTTTATTTTCTTTCTCTGAAACCAATTGAGTGTTTCTTTGGCTGTGTATTTGGGATCATTGTCTTGCTGAAATGTCCATCCTCACTTCATCTTACTTTTGGATGGCAGCAGATTTTTATGACATATGTCTCTGAACATTTGTCTATTCTTCCATCCTCAGTTATATGACGTTTGCCAGTGCCGTATGCTAAAAAACAGTCACAAACCATGATTCTCCCACCTACAAACTCGCTGTTGGTATGTATGTATATTTTTATTTCTAAAGTGCCACTAGGTTACGCAGTGCTTTACAATCCAACAATACATTTATAATACAGACAAGGGAAAAGTGCGTAACAAAGAACAAGTGAAGTAAATTACAAGCATATAATTAAGAAAATGCATCAGAATGAAGGTCCCTGCCCCATAGAGCTTACAACTTGGTATGGTGTTTTACACTCTGGTATTGTGTTTTTGGGGTAATGTACAGTGTCTTTTGGCCTCCAAACATGGTGTGTATTATGGCATCGAAAGAGTTCAATTTTGGTCTCATCTAACCATACTATATTCTCTCAGTATTTCACAGGCTTGTCTAAATGCTGTTGAGCAAACTTTAAACATGCTTGAACATGATTTTGTTCAGCAATGGAATCTTGCATGGTGAGTGTGCATACATGCCATGTAGGTTGAGTGCATTATTGTTTTATTTGAAACAGTTGTACCTGCTAATTCAAGGTCTTTCTGTTGCTCTCCACAGGTGCTCCTTGACTCTTGGCCAACTCTTCTGATTCCTTTCAGTCCTGTGTCTGAAATTTTGTGGGAGCACCTAGTCATGGCCAATTTATGGTTAAATTATGTTCTTTCCACTTTCGAAATATGGCCCCAACAGTGCTTACTGGATCATTCAGTAGTTTAGAAATTCTTCTGTAACCAATGCCATCAGTATGTTTTGCAACAGTAAGGTTGAAAAGGTCTTGAGACAGCTCACCAGTTTTAACCATCATGAGATGTTTCTTTTGAGACACCTTTTTAAAGGTAATCAGTCCAACCAGTTGATATTATTTTTCACTAAGTGGTAGAATTGCTTTCTAATTACTGATGGATTTCAGCTGGTGTATTGGATTTTGCACCTCTCTTTCTTTATGTGCTGAATACTTTTTCCCTGTGTCATTTTTCATTATTACATATAACTTAATTTATGGACATGTATGGTTTGATCTCAGAAATATACATGCTTTCAAAATCTTGAAATGTATTAGTGGAGTTGAATGATGTTCTGGTGATGGCTAGGTTAAGATCAGAGTTAGTGATAAATGGTGGTCATGATAAAGTAACATTATTCTGTGTCATGGTTCACAGAAATACTTTAGTCTAGTTGGACAGAAATGTTTTGTAGTTGCATTAGTGTTTCTAAACTTGTAGATTCTGCAGAACTACAGGTCCCTTAAACATTTAGCAGAAAACAAAAGTTTAAAACTCTTTATAACTTTTATCCCACAGTTTTATTTATACATATATAGTACCTCTAGGGTTTACACTAAGAAATAAATATAAAAGATAACTCCAGACATGCACAGAATATGTAAATGGACACAACATTTTATTGCCCTTGGTCCTCCTTCCTTGGTTGTAAATCACAAAAATATTTACAGGCCATTTGGTATAACACATATGTTTACCTATTTTGGGAAAAATCATTAACTTTTTTGAAACTTTTTGCTATCATTGTCTGAAATGAACATATATGGATAATGTTACCCCTTTCTGTAATTTATAAGCATATTAATAGACACTAAGGGGATTCATGACCATATAAAAGCTCTAAGATGCAGGCTGAGTACTTTTATACAGGGTATGGAATGAAAAAGTGACTTTTAATATCCTTATAAACTACAGAAAGGGGGTGTATTATATTTTATAATAAACATGGCAATTTTGGTAAACAATATAAAATACATTTACACCTTAAAACTTGGGATTTGACAAGCATTTTTCCTAGAACAAGCTTATGTTGAAAATTCAGCTCCTACTTGTGCCATTGTATCACCCAAAATAATCTAATTTGAAGTTGTATTATTATAATATAGCTTGTTCAGAAAGACTACAATTTCCATAATGCCCTGTTTCCCACAAGAGGGTATTAGTACAGGAGAACTAGTTGGTGATAATTTGTTTTTTTGTTTCACTTAAATGCATGTGCTGTATTAACACCATATTTCAGTCATTGTGTAGGGTACCTACATTTCTCCTGATGCATTGTGAAGTATTAAGACACAAGATAGAATCATATGTAGACAGAAGCCTTAGTTATGTACACCTTATATCATTATATCACAGAAAATTGGTTGCAGCTAATGAAGTGAGGTTAATTCCCCCCTATACATTGTGGTTCTTTTGTGCACTCCACAATAAAAAGGGGGTCACATTTATCATTAAGGTTAAAAAAAGCAAAAAAAAACTATTTGAGCATTGATATGAATGTTCATAAAGGAAAGCTCTTGGTTACTTCAATGCAAAACCAAATATATTTTAATACATTTCTATTAAAATCTTTCTTGGAAAGGGTTCCATTTTACATGTGTAAGTCTTGCCCCCTTGACCTTGCATAGTCAATTTACTCGCCTCTGATCAAACTTTGTGTTCTGTCTGTTTAATCACCTGCAGGTGTACAGAAAAAAAATCTGTCTTGCCCAGTTGGTCATATAGATTGAAGCTGATGTGTTTTTGTAATGTATTATTAAAGTTGTTTTTATAAAATTCTCCCAATATTTATAAAACTCAGTAAAAAATGGATAATTCAGTGTAAAGATGTATTTAAACATAAATTTACTGTTCCTTTTAAAGGAATGTTGTAGCAAAGAGATATTTTTGCAGTATTTTTTGAAGTTACACAGGGTTCATTTTATATGTTTATTTTATTAATATTGGATGCTATGGTGTTCCTTTTAAAGATAAGCAGGTATGACTAGTCAAACACCTGGGGATAGATAGCATGTTGTTAGTCATGCATATAAATCCCTCAACAAACCCCCACATGGTTTGTAAAGTGTGCATTGTGGTGCAGGGTATAAAGGGAGACAAGGGACTGTACATGACATCTATCATCACCAAATTACAAACTTCAGAGAAATGTGTGCATGCTTTTCTTTTCTTTGTTACTGGTAAATCATTTCTGCTAAAAATTAACAGCCATGAAGGAGGTGTTGTGTAATGATGTCTCTGGAAGACTGGCTTCACTCCAAGTTTCGGTACAATGCTCCCTTTTATTTATTATTATTGTTTTAAACAATAGGTTATGGCGGGAGAGATCCTAAGTGGCGGGACTTCAGCACCCGCACTGTGGATTGACATCACGTGGAAAGTTTGAGTCATACATTGTAGCAAATGCTGACCAGAATGATCACACTGAGCAGTTAACCAGAGCTAGTAAGCTCCCAGCTCATTTAATTTGTTGTTTTACCTCCCTTGTAGTGAACTTTGGACTGTGAAATGCCTTTGTCTAAGACATGTCAGCCCTCCACTCCTTCATTCCTCTTATGCTTGTCACATGCTGTACAGACAGTCTTAGGGGAGCTTTTTAGAACTCCCAAGAGAAGACAACGTTTGTGCTATTCTCTGCTTCATTTCATTTTGTAGTTTTTCAACCATTTAGTTTTTCAATAAATTGTAGTTTACCTCTGGGATCAGATATTAGAGTAGTGATAATCCTTCTGCAAGGTAACAACTGCATGTTAACATTTTTATCTTTAAAATATCATACTTGCTTGTCTGTGAGAACCTTCTGCACTTTAACAAATAATTAGGCAGATAATATGTGAATGGGGAAATACTGAACTGGTGTGTCCTAATAAACTCTCATAATAGATATTAGTTAAAATGGTCATAACTCTTATTTCCCTGTACTGCATAGCATCTCTGTGAGTATATTACTGCTGGAGACCTATGTATTAACTAGTTTCCTGTTGGTGCTGTTTTATATTCTAGTCTATTGACAAACCATATTGCTACATGGTGTAAATAAGACTAGTGTCAACAGTGTTGGACTGGCATAAGTGGGTCCACCAGGAACCCCCCCCCCCCCTACTGTCCAACATCATGTGACATCACAAGCAAGATTGGCAAGGGAGAAGGTCTGTCTGGTTTGCTGAGTGGGCCTGCTCTAGGCTCCGGGATCTGCCAGAAGGGCCTACTCATGTCCTGGGGCCCACAGAAGGTTCTCCCATTGTACAAGCAGGCCAGTCCAACACTTCTGAATGTCAGTCTTACAAAAAAAAATACAACCCCTTTAATCACAAGCTCTACAGTGTACCACAGGATTAATACTTTCTTTAAAAGATCAGGCTCAGAAAGAATGTCTTATGTATATTTTAGAAAACTTTGAATTACCTAATTACCCAGATAAAATCAATTTTAACTTACCTAGTTCCAGATATCTTTTGTTAAGTCACTAAGGGTAAGGAGTACATGGAATCCATTGTGTTGTTTTAGTATCCCTTCCCAGCTTGTCATGGATGCTGCTCATTGGGAGACTGGGGCAAAATAAGCCTACTAGAAAGTCAAGGTATTACTGTCTAACATATGGTTTCATCACAAGGTAAAATATGCCAACTAGGTCATCATTTCAACTTCCATGTTTCCCCCAAAAAATGAGTTTGTGTTCTTCAAAGGGAAGAGAAAATTGAATTTTCAGCTATTTTAATATTTGTACCAAAGTAAGAATTTCCCAGCTATTGCTTCCTGATTTCCTTCTGTTTCATTGGAATGGTGCCACATTTACGGCAATCAATGCTGGAACTATTCAACCAGCTACTTAAAAAGGGTTGTTTTTTTTCCAGAAAAGAAGAAGCTTGCTTTTACTCCATACAGTAACTTGCAACAATTGTAACAATTTTTAAAGGGGAACTATAGTCAGATTACATCTTTACATATGCAGTATTATACCTTAGTGAGAAGCATTTCTCCCCAGTAGATATTTCATCTGAAGCAGAATGATTGATGAGGCAGCAGGTGTTTACCGTAACCTCACAGAGCTGCTGCCCATCTGCTTATTTCTGATCTATGAAAATATACATTTCTGATATGAAATAAACTGTTGACCAGCGATATTGCATCTGGAGAAGGATTTTCTATTAAAAAACTCTCAGGCATTGCTCAGTGACCTTTTTTTTAGTTTGGTGCGCTATAAAAATTACTATTTTTATGATGTTTTTCAGCCAGGGGTTTATGAAACAGTTTTTTCCTTCGTGATGTCAATGCCAGCTCCTTTAATATCTTCAGATTCAACGTTCAATAATGGGCAGAAGTAAAGTATTTCTTAAATCAAGCTTTCATGTGTCCTAGGTTATCTCTTTATTATATATCTTTTAAATGTTTACATTAGGGAGAATTTGCTGTATGTGGAAGGTCATGTTTACAACTAAATCAGATATTCCATTCATTGTTTATTGATTTCTTAGATGATAACTAGAAACAGAAATAGGATCCTCAGTGCCGTGCAACCATGTTAATTCTTTACTTTCAACCTTCTCGTGAGCTTTCTATTATCACAGATATTTGATAATATGTACTTCATTAGTGTTATGTTCTGGTACTAGTTCTACTAAGAAACATGTGATCCCTATACAAATTAATGAAATATGCTACTGCATCAGCATGTTATTGAAATAGATTGTTACACTGATTCATATAAGCAATCCGTTTAAAACCTCTTATGTCAGTGATGCCCAACCTTTTTTGGCCTGGGGGCCATATAAAGTTACGACACGTGTGTCATGGGCCGCTTCAAAGTCGTGACTTTTAAAATCGCAACCATGAAAAATTTTAAAGTAACAGCTACGACAATTTTCCATAGTAAAGTCATGACTGCGACAACATTCTCATTATAGAGATGCGACTGCTACAGTAACAGCGTATTGCGACTGTCTTTAACTGGTGAATTCACACTTAAACACAACATTTCGGATTTCAAAATTCAGGCCGGGTATGGCTGGCGGGCCGTAGGTTGGGCATCAATGTCTTATGTGTCCTTTAAAAACATAATGTTCCTAAAAAAAATTTTTTAAACTCAGTTGTGTCCCCATTGTCTGCAGACTGCTAGCTGTCTTTCCTAATCATCAGTGATATTATTACATAAATAAACACCCAATAATACATATTCATGACGTGGGACTTAAGTGAATCTAAATGTACTATTTAAAATGCACCTGTCATCTCAAAACTTACGGGTTGTACTAATGAAGTAAACATTTTGTAAATAGTATATTTACAAAATGTTTACTTCATTAGTACAACCCGTAAGTTGTGCGAAGTCGCACCTATACGCAACATTTCGGACTTTAGTGAATACCCCTCTTAAAGTTAAATATCATGCTTTCTAAGCACCAGTTAGACTTTCTGTAAGCACATAGTAAATATAATGGAAATGTAAATATATTTGGGGCATTTTCCTTTTTTAGTGTTAATGTTCTTTTAAAGTGACCCTGTATTTTCAGCTGATCTTGTAACTTTACAAGAAAGGTAAACAATAAAAAAGAAATCATTCCATTATGGTGATATCACTACATCTTTTTTTTATATTGTTGCCAAAGGCAAACTACCATGCGAACTTATAAGATATGTTTTTTTCTGCTTGCAACAGTACCCATTGAGGGCAAATTCATGTTCTGTTAAAGCTTTAACTAGATGGGATAACACAACAACTAAATGTTAGATCTATCTTTGTCCTAAAATCTTACACAAGTTGTATTAAGTATAAACTAAATTTTTGTCTGGAAACTGTAACATTGATTTTCTTGCTTCCAAGTCCTCCGTCATTGCTGAATAAGTTGCTTTTGCTTTATGTTTTATATATGTTTGCAATTATTTATATGGATAACTAGGACTATATAAACGTGTACTTTGTGATTTGCTATATTATACTTGATGTAGTATGTAAATTGAGAAGGTGTTGGGTTCTCTTTAATTTTACAGATTCTTTATATTTTAAAGTAGGTAATGGCAGCAGCTGGGGTTTATGTAATATTGTATGGTAAAATTTTAACTTAAGTGGAACATACATAAGCTTTGGAATTGTTTCACAATTGAAAACTGAAAAAAACTCAAAACTAAGCAGAGTTTGGAGGTGTTTTGTGGCGTGATTCCATTCTAATAGTGTTTAGCGTTCTTAGGGACTTAATGATTTCATCTGAGATCATCCCAAAGCATGGTGTTTTACTCCTGAAAATTCACCAATGCTAGGTGAGAAAATGTGCCATTGTTACATACCTGCATCGCGATCCAGCAGCATCACTCTCCCCTTCAGCCACCCGTGCTGGGAAGCATGGTCCCAGTATCCTGTACCTGCTGTCTGCATCATGTACCTGTTCTTTAATGCCTGTACTCGCTCCAAGTCAATCTCTGCCAGCTCCAAGTGTATTCCGTGTTCCAATTCTAGCTACTACTTGGCGGAGGGTGAGTCTGAGGGTCGTGACCTGGGAGCCTCCTTGCCACAAAGGCCATACCCCCTTGCGGGGGTTAAGGGTGAAAACCGGCGGCTCCTTAGACACTGCCTTAGATAAACCTGTGCCAGCTCTGTAGTGGTAAGAGAGAGTCCACTTCTTCCGTAATACCAACTGTAACAGCCATTTATTTATTCCTGCTTTATCTGTTGCCCCTGCTATAAGCAACTGTGGTCTTAAGGATTCAATTAAATAGCTGAAAATAAAATTAACTACAATATTTTGCATTTGCTTTGACTATATTTCTGTTTAGAACATCCTTGCATTTGTGAAATGTGTGTTTGTGATGTTAGCGTGTACTTCAATTAGCTGACTTGAAACCAAAGTTTTTTTAAAGATCATAGTAAACAAGGTAATTAATTCATCATTGTTCCTTTTCCAGAGGAAAATGTTAGCGATGAGTATAAAATAAGGATTAAGATAGAAACTAGGAGAACTATATTTACCTGACTCATGACTAGACTGTTGTATTAAATGCCCTTCTATAACATATGGCAGTTGACTACATTACATATTTGGGCAATTAGGCATGTTGTTGGCATCACCTGACTTTGGACCAAGCTGAAACTAAAACTAACTATTTCCTCTGCAGGAAGACCAACGTAATTCAATAATTTTTTATTTTTAAATTGTTTTAATTTTTACAAGAATTATTGCTTCAGAGTCTGCTCTCAACCTTAGACACACCTTACATAGAACCATAAAATTTGGAAATTATCTTTGTGGCTTCTCTAATTAGGATGTCCTGCTTGCGATCCACAACAGACCCCGATGGAGCAACAACAATAACAACTTCTTCCTGAAAGGGAAGGTTTCAGGTTGTTTTAGAACACATGGGAAAACCTTGGAAATGTACCAGCTGAATGATTGGCTTTATGCTATGTAACAATTTCTAAACTATTAAACATGGCTATTTACAGAAAGAAAAGTATTTTACTGAAAAAAGTGGTTGCTCAGTTGCTAATGGTATTCCTGGTAGTAACAAGTATTCTGTTTTTATTATTAACATTAAACATAAAATGCCACCTTTATAAAGAAAAGGAGAAAAAACAAATCAAAGCGTGTATTGAGGCAGCAGTCAACTGATAAATGCTGCCTGTAAATGAAGTGTTTGTCTTGATTTGGACTCTAAGTATTTGTGAGGTTTTAACATGTATTGGATACATAATTTGATTTTGTCCGAACATAACACAAATGTGAATTTCTAAAGACATATTAGTGCTTTATTATATACCACCTTGCAAATGTTTTGGGGAAACTCTCCTGTGGGTTTTATGCAAGACTTTGCTGTTGCTTTTGCTGAGGCATGTGTTTTCTTCCTTTTACATGAATATAATACTGTTTTTGTCCTGCTGTGTGTTGAGGGGGATTTTTAAAGGGATTTTCCACTAGCTACACACTAATACAGGTACAGATCTACAGGGGGTTAAAGAGATTGCAGTTTTATCCTGGACCATACTTTGAGAAGCCTTGAAACTCTGCTGCACCACATCCCCTTATGACTACAACTCCCACTACCACAACCTAGCACCACCTAGTATTAGTGGGGAGCAGATGTTACAGAGGCTTTGTAGCTGCTTCTCTTGTTTGATTTCATTCTGAAGTCAAGTGCTAGTGGTCTAGACCAGCATTCACCAGGTTGGTGAACTAGTGATCAATTCTAAATAGTTTCTCTAAATGTTATTTTGTCCTTGGATTGTTTGTATACATTTTCTGTAATATTGAAAATCGTCACCTGTTTGCAGACTGCATGCAAGATTGTTAAACAGGAGCCTCTGAATGCATAAAGGAAGTATTCTACCATTATTTTCCTTACAACTTCTGTCTAACAGTACTAGTGGCCAAATCTTTAGCTCAGAAATCTCTTTAGATTTGATGAGACTCTGGGGCTGCTCTAATTTTGAATGATGGTGTGTGCAGCAGCTTCGTAGAACAAAACAACTGACATAGTTCTAAGTAGAAATGCTGCACAGTGGGAAACAAATTTAAATTATACTGTGTGTATTCAAATAGGGATATGGTCAAATCCAATTTATTCCTTATACTTAAAGTGCACTTGTCATCTCAAAGCTAATACTAAATTAGGTTCTAATAATGAAATAAACATTTTTGTAAACATATATGTATTAAAAATATAATGTATCTGATGATTGACCTTATAGCTCCTCCAATCAGATCCCCTAAATCACGATCTATCAGGGATCTGATTGGAGGAGCTATAATGTCAATCATCAATTAGCCCCACCTAACCCAACTCAGAAAAGAAAAGTCAGGCTGACAGGGAAGATGACAGAGAGAAATGCTGTATAAAGGTACATTTTTTAAAATACACATATATTTACAAAAACGTTTATGTCATTAGTAGAACCTAAATTACTATTAGAGTTTTCAGGTGACAGGTATACTTTAAATACACACTCATGAACGTCAACATTTAACAAGTGTATAACCAACTTTTTTAAAAGGGGAACCTAACTAAAATGTCAATTGACTTCCACTTTAACTGAATGATTAAAGCGTATTTGATTATTCATACTCTTGTATGAAAATCTAATTTCCATTCATTTGTTATTAGTATGTAGTGCTATAATTTAAACACAGGAATGTGAAGTGCTGTGGGCTAATTGGCCACTGAACTGTTTCTCCTGAGTAAAATAAAAATCAATTATTATTATGTGCTTTAGACATCTACAAAGAATAAAGGGAAAGCTTGTTTAATCTATAAGAATTGTTGTAACTATGAATGACATTGTAACCAGCCAAACTGAACTATGAGCACCTTAGACTGGTTTTTAACTATACCATTCAATACAAAGGGATCAAATGAGATTAAAAGTTAAGTAAATCACCTAGAATATATGAAACATTATATTTCATATAAAAATATTTAGTTAATTTTATGCAATGTGATGTTGTATATATTCTATGTTTGTTAACTTTTAATAGATTTGAGAAGATTCACTTATTACATTTTTGAAACTCAAAATAACAATTACTCCCTAAGGAAGTACTTTTGTTTATTCTAGCACTATTATTGCTAAAGCACACTTATGTATGGGGGTTATTTACTAAGGTGCGAATTCGACTGTCAAATCCTCAAACAGAGGATTCCCATAGGAATTCCGCAACAATTTCCCCATTGTAAAGTCGCGACAATTTTATAAAGTTAAGTTTGCAACAATTTTCCCATTATAAAGTTGCAACTGTGACAATATTCTCAGTATAAAGACGTGACTGTGACAGTAGCAGCCTATTGTGACTGTCTTTATCTGGCGAATTCGCACCTATTCGCAATAATTCAGTAGTTAGTGATTAACCCCATAAAGTTTTTCATATTAAGCTGTACTGCATATTTGACATGCTACACTTAATTGAAGTGGGTGGGATTTTTGCCAAACCTCTGTAAAGACTGTTCCTGTTGATGTAATTCACTTGTTCTTTGCACAGTATCTGAATTACACTGAAGGGAACTATTTCTTAGGCTAACCCCAGAATCTTATACAGGACTATATATAAAGGGTCAGGCCTTTTTGACTTTTGGGAGGCTGTTTTGACTTATTGTTTAATTGCTGATGACGTTACAGATAATATCCTCAGATGCGAAGATTTTGGGACAGCATTGTTTGCCTCATTGTATTTTTAAATTTTATTATTTTCTTTTTTTTTAAAGTCGAGGCAATCAAACCCTTTAATGTGATTTTATAATCTAAATCCCTTGTGCTAGCTAAGTAGTATGTTTTGTATATTTTGAATTATTATTGTTGATATACCCAGACAAGAGACTGTATATAAATAACACAGTAAGATATTTACTATTATAGGTCTCTGCCACCATACTTTAGAAATTTATACAAGCTATGGCTCCATACGTCATTCACTGATGAATCACATCTTTAATATGAAACAAGTAAGGCAGCAAAGCCACTTTATTTGTTAAATCCATATACAATGTATCCTTGAATGCATTTTTTTTGTAAAATATTTTATAGTCATCAATATTTCTTTGCATAATAATCAAGTCAAAGAGATGGTAAGATGACTAGACTGCAAACAGCTGTTAATTACCTGACTCTTATCTGCCTTCTGTTCCATATGCTAAGTTCGTTTTGAAGTTAAAATCTTACTGACTTGACCATGACGTCTCATGACTTTACAGTCTCATTACTTATTCTCTTGTTTTGTCACTTCCACTTGTTTGTGCTGTGCTTTCATTTGTCAGAAATGCCAACAGTGTTTAGTTTCTAACATGCGTAGAAAACTGAGGAGGACATGCTGATCTTGCAGCCATCTATTTTACTATCCTCGCAAATCTTTTCAGAGGCAGCTGGCGTATTTTCATCTTGCAGCCTAGTCATATGCAATGAATTTGATACATTACATGTTTTCCATTCAGTGCCTGCATATTTATGACCTGCAGGACACTGTTTCATATGCTGGCCTAAATTAATGCACCGAAAACTTGGTCTGGAGCATTCATAGCAAACATCCACTACCCATTTTTATTCTCTGCCTTTTGCGAACAATCTCGTCTCTCTTGTTTTATTTTGTAATAGTGAATGCACATCTGATGTAGCTATCTTCTTCATTCTGTTGGCCAAAGATTCAGTGTTTTACAGTATATTTCCCTAATATAAATGGCTTTGTAGTGAGGTTGCAAATTTAAGGTGGGCCCATCGCTCATGCTATATTATACAATAATTCTTTTTATCCCTTCTAAATTCAAATCTGACTTGCATAAAAACAATTTCTTATCACAACCCTCGCATTACCAGTTGCAATATTTTTTCAGGAATACTTTTTTTTTGCATTTCTAAGTAACTAAACAGAAATGGAAGCCTAAATCCTGTTATAAATAAGATGTTAGGATGGCATCTATGACGGAGTAAATGGCCTTTGTAGTGAAGTACAAGTATGTGTTTTTATCATATTAAACCATGTGTTGACTTTTGAGATTTATTTGTAGCTCACATTTGGTTAGCATTCTTATCAGTAAACAGGAAACAATACAGTAAGGCAGTGTTTTCAACCTTTTTTCTTCAGGGGAACCCTTTGATGTAATAAAATTTTTGGCGGAACTCCTAGAAACCCGGAAACCCTAGAAATCGCATAACGCGTATGACGTCACTGACGTCTACATACCCAACAGGCCACAGAGGGAGGATCCAAGGATGCAATCTCTCTCTGAGTCGGGTAATGATGCTGATTGCAAATGATGCGGCCTCAGTCTCTGCTAACAATGATCTGACAGTGATTACTGTTAGCAGGGACTGAGACCACATCATTAGCAATCAGCATCATTACCCGACGCATCAGAGAGATCACAGCCTTGGATCCTCCCTCTGTCACCTGTTGGGTATGTAGACGTCAATGACGTCACGCGCGTAATTTCTAGGGTTCTGATTGCTAATGATGCAGTCTTGGTCCCTGCTAATAGTGGATTCTGGGAGTTGTAGATTGGCATTCCACCATACTGTAAGGCAGAAATATTAATATGCTAAAGGATAGCAAGGGTCCCCTAAGGGAAGCTTTATTTTTATTATTTGGCTTAATACTTTTATATGTTAACACAAATCATAGTAATGACTTTATACTTGAGGACTGTGTGATAGAATGGAGAAATGTTATTTCCTCAAAGAGCAATAAATCTTCCTTTATATTCTTCTGCTTCTGCATTTATAGCTGTGATAGTTGGCTGAAGTATATGGCAGCATTTTTCAGCATGGACTGTAATCTGTTCAGCATATGTATATAGTACAGTGTTTTCAGTTGTTATGGTTGCCTTTGTTTTAGTTTAAAAAAAACCTTTAATGAATGCATAGGAAATGTCTGTCTGTGTAATTTAGGGAATTTATGGTATTTCTAACACTATACAATTGGACGCAGATGTTTTCTCTCAAAAACATTCAGCATGTAAGTTTATCTTATTTTATCTCTGGTCTGCCAATTTACAGTATGTGTTTGGTAGTATTCTCAGATAGTTTGTGATTGCATGTTTTTATTTTGTTTTTTAATTAAACTGCCATTTAACTCTATCCTTTGTTTGCTAGGGGCCAGGTAGTGGTTTTAAGAGAGAGTGCAGAGTCTGAATAAAGAGAATAATACATTACAAAATAACACCACATAATTAAAGTGCACCTGTCAGCTTGCAGTCGTTCATCCTAAGTAAAGTAAATCACATCGATTAAATAATAATATAGATTTGCAAAAAAAAAACTTAAGATTATAAAAGAGGTCTTACTGTAAGGTTGTCCAGATCTGGAAGCCGCCATTTTCGATAGGACCTGCCACTCAAAAGGTATTTCCATGACCCAAAATACTCATGGCTCCTCTCTCTCTCTGCCAAATCTCATGCATGCATGTCTTTACTATGAGAATAGTGTCACAGTGGCAACTTTATTATGGGAATATTGTAGCGGTTACAACTTTACTATGGGAATATTGTCGCAGTCACAACTTTACTATGGGAATCCTGTCGCGGTCGCGATTTTACAATGGGAAATTTGTCATTGATTTGCTATGAGAATAAATTTAAATGTCAATCATATATATATGACGCTTCCTCTTAGCCCTGCCCAACATGACTTGAGAAAGAAAAGTCGGGCTGACAGGGAAACAGACAGTGAGAAACGATATATGAAAGTACTTTTTTTTAATACATCTATATTTTTTTTAAAATGTTTATTTTAGTAGAACATAATTCAGTATTTGAGTTTTTAAGCTAGACACAGTCCATTTAAAATCCACAAAATGTAAAAAAAATAGTGGTCTGTTGCAAATTATCTTTCAGTGCTTCTATTTACAAACTAGTAAATGTTACATTTATATTTTTGCTTGCCTGATATAATTCAAATTGTATAAAGAAATCTGCTAAAACATAAGCATTATGGATTTGCCTTTGTACATGAAATAGAGAACATCTTAACTGTTACATTTTTAATGTTGATGTACTACTGTGTATCTGGCATTTTTAATAATTTGGTTGGTCCTCCTGAATTGGTAGGATGAACAATTCTGACCATGTAGTAAGTTCATCATACCAAAATGTAGCAGTGAGGAACACAATAGCATATTAGGTACTGTAAGGTTAAAAACAGCATTCTACAGTTATTCAACCTGTGTCTTCCAGCTAATGGGATTTGCAGTGCAACACATGTTAGAAAGCCCTGTCAATCTTCACAGAGAGTGAAAAATTTCCCCTGGAGTTGGCTATGAAAAAACACCTTTTAGTTGAATTTTCTCCTGAAGGAAAAAACCTAGAAGGCTCTGCTGGATATAAATCTAAATATGGGTATATCTAAAGATAACCAAACTAAAGTTCATAAAACGAGGGTTCCCAGTATTGTAACATTCTAGTTAGACAAAATAGAGGGTGACTTTAAAATGAAAAGGCTACTTTTAACTTGCTAAACTTTTTATGGAACTAGTGTAAATACTGTGAAGAAAAACACTTTTAGGCATTATATTTATTATAAAGGATTTATTATAAATGTATTACTTTTATTTTTTTAATTGAACCAGACCAGTACATGGTGAGTGCTCACTGGTTTCTGTGTGTTACTTGACATGAACAAACATTGCTTCTGTTAATACATAAGCTTGTTTATAGATCCTTGTTTTTGGTGTTTAACGTCATAGCCTGGTAGAACGAATAAGTTCAAACTAGTGGAGAAAATGACCACTGTTCAAAAAAATCTTGGGACCATCTTTTCCCTTGAAATGATATCCTCTAAAGTTCTTGACCCTTTTATAGTTTTGTTGAATCTGTATTCATTAGTAAAGTACTGTGCCATTAAAAAAATAATTGTATATAGATAAATTTATATATATTATTAGTAAATAATATAATATATTAACATATTTGTTGTTGTCCAGACTGTGAGTGACCTTTGAGACCTTTGGCTGCCTTGGGTACCCTGATCCAGCAGTTGGATAATAGTACATTTGTTTCCTGTAATTATGGAGGTTGTAGTTTGCCATAATTTTGTTAAATTGTCAGTCTTTTGGAAAAGGGGATCTTTAATGTAATTTACATATTTTTTGTTTTGTTCAGCACACAGTGATGAATCTGCCTACAGACTGTTGCATTTTCCTTAGCATTGTTCCTTTGATCAGGTAACTTTCACATGTCTGAACGCACATGCTGAATAATTTTCGCCCCTACCCTCACTCACATAGCAAAACGTATTAATTACTAGGAATACATTGTTGGTATAGTTATAAAGGCAAGCACACCCTACTCATGGTAATGACCTTTGACAATGTGCCCATCATTCATTGATATGCTGTTCACCTTTGATTTGTCTCTAAAATTCCATCTTCTATGTGCTTAAAGCAATGCACACTTGATCTGAATTTATTCATGTTCAGTTTCAGAGATGTAATTTAAACACATCTGTTCAAATATGCATTTCAGATCAACTTGGTGCCGTTTTTAATAATATGGCAGGGCTTGTGATGGGTATTATATCCCTAAAGTACACACCAGATGGCATTTATTAGATGGTGAATATAAATGAAGTTAAAGATGTTGAGCATTTTGTTCTTTAGTTACTTATTTTCAGCTATAAAACAATAACCAGAACATCGAAATCTGTAATTAAAATCTATTGTGGACTCCAGCGAAACTGGCATGCATGTGAGAAAATCCCAACTAGTGGAACATGCCTTTTATGCCTTTCCAGCTCTGATAAACTTGTCAGCATCAGAGAAACAATAGACAGAGGTGTGTGCTGAGAGATGTAGCAGGAATTATGGAACAGTTATTGACATGGAATGTTAAACACTCTGAGTCCATTTATTAATTTGTTAAGTAGGTGGGGAAAGGATATTTTACTTGGAATCTAGGCCTATAGACTGGATGTCTGTGAGACCTGTGTTGTACTTATGCTATGAATCAGAAACATAATTCCCCGACATAATTACTTGTTCTATGTATACATAAACCTTAGGTAAAGGGCTGACCTTACCCAGGTCTGTCCACTTAATTCTTTATTTCCAGGTCTCCCACAACATTGAGACACTGTGCTTCTGTTCAGGATATCATGTATACTAAGGAAGGAGTCTTGTATGCTAAAGAGGGAGTCTAGCAGGGATAATAAGGAATGCAGACTCAACACTATGATACAGGTTAGGAGGTAGCA
This sequence comes from Pipa parva, assembly GCA_019650415.1. Taxonomy (NCBI): domain Eukaryota; kingdom Metazoa; phylum Chordata; class Amphibia; order Anura; family Pipidae; genus Pipa; species Pipa parva. The sequence goes on from WMED01002388.1 coordinate 22,958, forward strand.
AGTAGCTTTGTCAAACAGCAGGAGACTAAACCAGAACAATCAGACGGACAAGGTATGAATGGAGGAAACAAGAGTGGAGTCAAAATACAAACCAGGTAAGTACTAAAAGACAGATGGCTGGTCTAAACATACATGGGAATACCGAAAAGTATAGTCAAACAATGCAAATTCAAATGCCAGAAAAACAGCTTACTGATTTTGAGTAAGTTAGCGGGGGGGGGATAGAGTGCTCTGTAATAGACCTCACTGATAAACAAATTGATGATTTGCTTTGTATCTTTGCGATCCATCCATATCAATAATAACTGCATCCTGTTATATCTATGGTCCAGTGTTGGCCATTACCTGAAACTGTGCAAGTATGCCAACATACCTTGCTTCCACAACTTGTTGGCTGAATGCCAATAAGTAACATCATTTCAGTTACTTGACATGATTTGAAATTCATGAGAAATAACTACTGTTCCTTTCAAATAAGCAGGTCTTTCCTAGAAGGCAAATTTTAGTGGGTGCAAAATTCCCATTAATATTTGAGGAAATCATAATATTAGGGTTACACACCCGTGAACTGCATGTAACTTTATGAATATTAAATACACACATTACGATTTCTCTAAAAGAGGGAAACTCCTTTTTCTTGGTATTAGAAGTGCATACCTCTGACACAGTGCAGCTAGGGTCACACTAGCTGTTTTTCAGCAGGCTCATTATTGTCTATGGTGCAAAACACAATAGCCTGTGTGGATTATCCCACAGGAAACACTGGAGATTATTTTTCCAAATCAGCTGAAAAATTAAACAAGGAACATTCATAGCATAAAACTGATTTATTCATTTAAAAACTGTGGTAATATCTACTCACATTCAATAAGATAAAATATGCTCATAAAGTCTTTGAAAAGTTCACTCCTCTACGTGTTTCACCAGCTTGTAGTGGCTTCATCAGGAGGAAAATTCTTATGTGTCACACATTACGTAGAGGAGTGAACTTTTCAAAGACTTTATGAGCATATTTTATCTTATTGAATGTGAGTAGATATTACCACAGTTTTTAAATTAATAAATCAGTTTTACGCTATGAATGTTCCTTGTTTCATATGCCTTTGAGGAATATGTGCTAAGAAGGTCACTGGACCGGAATTTGCATTGTGGACACCTTGATTCCAAAAGGAGATCCCTGAGTTGGCCAAAATAGATAGTTTTAAAGCTATCATTGCTTTACCATCTGGTAAGCATATAAAAACACTCGTTTTGTGCACATTGATTTGGATACCTATTTAGTTGGTGATTATTTCACATTTCCCATTATCACCCACACATGTACAGGCTTGCAGTGCTTTGATGCACGTTTGGGCTATTACTATAAGAATTTGTTTATCATTGATGCGGCACTATTAGGTGTCTATTTATTGAGCTTCTTATAGATTCCTGGTTCTGATCTATTGAAGAGTTGGCTGGAAGTTATTG
>WMED01002389.1:6445-24421 GCA_019650415.1 Pipa parva
ACAGTTCTATGTTTGTTGTCCTGCCCTGTGGTCCAGGGTCCCTCTGCCCTGGTCCCAGTCCACTTTCCCTCCCCTTTCCTGTACCTGATGGCGGGCCCCTTTACATAAATGTCACCAGTGCACAGCCAATCAGGTGGGTGGTGCTCCAGTGACATCACCAGGACACATCCAATCAGAAATCAGAATGTGGTGCACCAGAGATGTCAGCAGCAAGGGGGAGCAATGCTGTCCTGCTGTTTGCCCCTGCTATTTTAGGCAGTTAATCTAGCCTGGGCATGTGTAGGTGCACAGGTCACCTTTATCTCATGCATCGAAGTATGCTATTATATATTTATTCATATCATGTGAAAATGTGAAAAAAACTAATTTACAAAAACTATATTATGCTTGTACAGTTTTATCTCTTGTGTATCCATTTTTTATTATCTTAAAAAAAACTATATTCTATCATCTATATACAGATTGAAAGAGAGTAAAATACTGAATACACTGAAAATATATGACATTGGGTAACCTCCCAGTATTAAATGACAAGTTCCACATTTACATCTCAAGACCTAGCACACAGCCAACCAGAAGATAGTAAGAGGTGCATCATTGGCATCAGTACCAGAGAGACAACATTGTCTAGCTGGTCCCACTGGGACACTTGGGAGAAATGCAAAACTTAAAAGTGCTGTATAGAGATAAGTTTAAAGTGTACCTCAAAACTCGAATACCAAATTAGATTCTACTAATGAAATAAACATTTTTTTAAATATATATATATATTGAAAAAAAAGTTACATAGTTACATAGTGTCTCTCACTGTCATTTTCCCTGTCAGCCCAACTTTTCTTTTCCCAAATTGGGTTGGGCGGGGCTAAAAGGATGACTGACATTAAAGTTAATCCAATCAGATCCCTTAAAAAATTATCTAGCAGGGATCTGATTGGAGGTGCTATAATGTCAAACATTTAGCCCCACCCAACCCAACTCGAGAAAGAAAAGTCAGGCTGACAGGGAAAATAACAGTGAGAAAAGCTATATAAAAGGTTCATTTTTTTAAAATACATATATTTTTTTAAAAGAAACATTTATTTCATTAGTAGAATGCAATTTAATATTCGAGTTTTGAGGTGACAGGTTCACTTTAACCAACACAGATACGGTATTAGGGCTGCGCTTTTGGAAAGGTTCCAGAATGAATAAGTCTTAGGGCGAAATTTATTAGACTCTGAAAGGCCGCTCTGGGTCTTTCCGAGTTTAGCGAGAGAAATCTCCGAGAAATCTTTCGAGATTTCAGTACTGAGTTTTCGATCCTGATTTTTCAAAATTTTCAATGGAAAAGGTAGCCAATACTAGCCATGCAAGAACAATGTGAGATTTCTCCCGATAAACTCGGAAAGACTCAGAGGGGGTTATTCACTAAGGTACAAATTCGCCTGTCGAATTCTCAAACAGCGGATTCCCATAGCAAATCCGCTACAATCTCCCTATTGTAAAGTTGCAACAATTTTTTTAAAGTTAAGATTGCGACAATTCTCCCATAATAAGGTTGTGACTGCGGCAATATTCTCATTATAAAGACGCGACTGCGACAGTAGCAGCCTATTGTGACTGTCTTTATCTGGTGAATTTGCACCTATACACAATTTGGACTTTAATTAATAACCCCCTGAGCGGTTTTTCTGAGTTTAGTAAATTTTCCCTTTTAGATCAATATTGACTTTCCAAACCAAAGAAGCACAATTGTCTAAACCAGTATCTAGCATTAGTTCATATGAACGGTCTGTTAGTCTCAGATTGCTGAACAAAGCAAGGTCTAGGAGTCCAACTGCTTTTGTTAACCATATATAACTACATTTGCTGTAAATATCAAATCTGTGCATTAATTAGTGCTGTGGTAGGCAATTTATCAGAGAAATGGGCTAAACTTCACAACTAAGGTCAAATCACTACTAAAAAATTTTTACTTACTAGAACATTTTTTTAAATAGTTTTTAGGAGATAATTAGCCATCTGAAGTTTATTAGATGAAAAAGGTTTTAAAAAATTAACCCTTTTTGTCTTTTTGTATTACATTCTTCATTTAAAGGAGCAGCAACACAAGAAAAAGAAAAGAAAAATCCCAATTGGATTGGTCTGGCAGTTATGCTTACATAGTACTACCGGTAGTAAAAGTGTTATTTTTGAAGTTGAATTACCGATTTGTATTTTTAGCTTGTTTTTCATCCTTGTGGTCACAGCCCTTTTTTATCTGCAAAGTAAACAAACCTTCACCTAATCCTAATGTTTCTTATGGAACCTTAGACAACACAAAGAAAGAGCAATTACACTTTGACATTTTTACTACATAGAATAGAATAGAAGTTTATTGTCACTAGAATACAATGTATAACAAGTGAGATTGAGATGCGACCATAATGCAGAAATCAGTACAGATAGTAATAAATAGGTCATACAATAAATATAATAATATATTATACATAATACATACATACCTACATATACATGGAATAGAGGCAAAACATCGTATGGGATTGATGAGTGGTGAGAGTGTCAGAGGGGAGGTGAGTGGAGGGGGGGAGAGGATGGGGGTTATGCTAATGTCCGAGTGTAGAGAGGTTCAGCCTTATAATGGAGTCAGGGAAGAAGCTTTTCCTTAACCTGCTTGTGCCACACTTTATGTACCTATAGCGTCTCCCAGATGGTAGAAGTGAGTACAGACCATAATTTGGGTGGTATGTATCAGTGATAATGCATCAGGCTCTGGACAGGCATCTACTGTTATAAATGTCCTCAATGGAAGGGAGTTGGATGCCTACAGTTCTTTCCGCCATTCTGATCACCTTTTGGAGAGATTTCCTATCGGCTATATTGCAGTTGCCGAACCAGAAGGTAATGCAATACGACAGAATACTCTCAATGGAGCATCTGTAAATGTCAGCCAGGATGCGGGTGCATACATGCTAGCACTTGGACCGTCTAAGGAGGTATAATCTTTGGTGAGCTTTCCTTAGAGAGTTCAGGGAGTTGGTTGACCATGTCAGGGTATCACATAAGTAGACCCCTAGGAACTTGAAGTTGTTCACCCTGTCCACTTCAATGCTATTTATTAGGACCGGGGGGTGTATGACTTCATGTTTACACTTCCTGAAATCAATAATTAGCTCCTTAGTCTTCTTAGCATTGATGGAGAGAATGTTAGTATCACACCAGGCTACAAGATTGTGAATCTCATCCATGTATGCTGTGACATCATTATCTTTGATGAGGCCAATGATAGTGGTGTCATCGGCAAATTTGATAATCCGGTTTGAACTGTGGGTAGCGAGGCAATCATGGGTAAAAAGATATGAGTTTGGATGGAATGACTGTGTTGAATGCTGAGCTAAAATCAATGAACAGCATTCTTACATGGGTATTCCTATCCTCAAGGAGCATGAGGGCGGTGTGCAGGGATAAGGAGATGGTGTCTTCAGTGGACCTGTTGCGGCGGTATGCAAATTGGAAGGGATCCAGGGAGGCAGGTAGGGAGGACTTAAGGAGATTCAGTAGTAGCCTCTCTAGACACTTGGCGATTAGTGAGGTGAGGGCTATAGGTCTGAAGTCGTTCAGTTCTCTGGCATAGTTGGATTTCAGGACTTGTACAATAATGGCCGATTTGAGGATGGGGGTACCATGCATTGCTTGAGCGATAAGTTGAAAATGTCCATGAGGACCACAGCTAGTTGGCTTGAGCAAGCTCTCAGTACCCTGCCAGGCATGCCATCAGGGCCGGCTGCTTTCTTGATATCAACCTTAATGAGACAGTCCAAGACATCAGAGATGGATAGGGTGAATGGTAGGTCTATGACGGAGGGGCAGATTTTCAGAGGTGATTTGTCATTTAGTTGAAAAGACACAAGTCCAGTTCAGTCTATTTTCCTGAAATGTTGATCCAGAAGAAGGCAAAAAATCCATGAGGCAAGAACTGCCATACCAATCCAAATAACAATTTGCATTTTTTGGTTTTTACTGGTCATTTAACTTTTTAAGACAACAAAAAACAGAATATCTTCTCACAAAGGTACACAGAGGAACTAACGAATAAACAAAATGGTTTTTGGCAATGATAATGTATGTTGTAAACATGTACATGAATATCAGACCAATGAGAAACATACAGGGGGGTTATTGACTAAAGTGAGAATTTGACTGTCGAATTCTCAAATAGCGCATTCCCATAGCAAATCCGCGACAACTTTTCCATTGTAAAGTCACAACCGTGACAATATGCTCGTTATAAAGTTGCGACTGCAGTTAATTTCAACTGTCTTTAGCTGGCGAATTCAAACCTTTATGCAACAGTTCAGACTTTAGCAAATAACCCCCACAAACTTTAAGAGACAGTGAAAAAGACAGGTGTAAATTTATTTGTGGAATAGGGTTCCAAATAAAACTATATTAAAGACTGTTGTCATTTTAATATTTAAAATAAACCATTATGTATCCTTTAATTGGAACTTGTTTACTGGACCCTTTCCACACATTTTTCCACGCATCATTAAAATGGCACGAGCTCACACCTCATTAGAAAATGCAACTGGCAACAATGTTTCCCCTGACTGATACTACTTAAAAAGATACCGCATTACCAATGAACAATGATATAAAACGTGTGTGTTCCTATACCTACTTTATGCGAGTAGATAGATAAAGATATGTATGTAGCATTAAATCACAAAGCCAAAACACAAAAATAATAATATCTGCTCATGTATTGTAAAAGGGGTCCTTATCTCAGGCTTTGACCATGCTAGAACAACCAATGGTTATGGGTGCATGATTGGCCAAGACTGCACTAAAGAGGGATTGGCATAACTAGGCCCACAGACCCATGGGTAGGACTAATTAATTTGCACTCCCTTTTAGATTTGTTTCACTGCTACACTGATAACAATTCAACACAATTTCAAAAGGGCAAAGATAGGATTAGAATAAGACTGAGTTTGCTTGTCCGAGGCTGCCTCAAGGAAGAGAATATTACTGGTAGTGAACTGGTTTCCTGTAGCCCATTAAAAATAGTTCATGTGAAAGCATTTAAAGAATGCAGGGTTTAAACATCTGTGTGTCTTTAGCCCAAAAAAGACAAATGAAAGATTATTTTGGAACGATAGATCGTAATTTCTTCAGCTTTGACCACATCAGGTGGACCAACCTCGAATTGCATTGAAACTATGGACATTGTCTATGTTCCCATGCTAGACTAAAGCTTCATTGATCACTGTGGTAACAACAAGGAACAAAACAGCTGAATTATTCTGATTAGCAAACACTTTCCAAACAGTATTATAGGAATTTTAACACTCTTTTTATCGTCTCCAGTTTTAGCCTGGCTTACTCTTTATTTAGATCTACAAAACTGGTTTAGTAATAAATATGAATACTCAGACAACTAAATGTAAAACATACATTTAGAAATTACAATAAATTCAATTAAGCTGCAATATTTAAAGATCTGACTATGTATGGTAAAAGGAAAATGACAGAATATGGTATAGAAGGTGGTACCTGTGCTCCTTGGAAAATCATAACAATCCCAATAGGTTACAAAATAAACAGAGAAAATCCCCCAGAGCTTGACCAAGCATGGCAGACAATACCCCAAAGATAAGATAGGTGGCATTACGCAACATAGCATCCAGTACAAAATATAGAAGCAAGACGTTCCTCTGGAACTTTTCCTTCTTCATTTAAACAGGCCTGTATTAAACCCATCCTTAAAAAAAGCTACACTGGGCTCTGCATGCCTTGCTAACTATCGTCCTGTCTCTCTCTTGCACCTGGCTTCTAAACTTCTAGAACATCTTGCCTGCAACCACCTTACTATCTGCATGCGCACAATCTCCTGCACCGTCTTCAGTCTGGTTTTAGGGCAGGGCACTCTATGGAGACTGCTCTGTGTAAACTTGCAAATGATCTACAGGCTGCCAAAGCCAAGGCTCACTTTTCTGTTCTAATTCTCCGGGACCTATCCTCTGCATTTGACACTGTCGATCCCTCCCTTCTTCTTCAAATTCTCATGTACTTGGGGTGCATATAATCAAACTGCATCTTGGCTGGCTTCCTATATTTCTGATCATTTCTTCTTTTGTCTCCCATGCTAATGATGCCTCTTGTCTTGTCCCACTTATGGTGGGGTGCACCAAGGCTCCGTCCTTGGACTCCTCCTGTTCTCCCTGTACACTCTTTCCTTGGGTGGTACCATAAATTCATTTGGTCTTTCTAGCTGTCTTCTGGCAATTTCCTCATGGATGGCTAAGCACCAACTCAAATTAAATCTCACTAAAACAGAACTGATTATATTTCCACCCAAACCTGGGTCCGCTCTTACCTTTTCCATTCTTGGTGATGGCGATATCATCAACATTGTAACCTCTATACATTGTCTTGGGGTGACTTTTTCCTTCTCTAAACACATCCCTACCACTTCTAAAACCTGTCGAATTTTCCTTTGCAACATTGAAAAGATCCACCCTTTTCTCTCTCACTCCACTGTTAACACCCTCATGCATGCTCTCGTCCTATTCCACTTTTACTACTGCAATGTTCTTCTATCTGGCCTTCCAGTTTCATTACTCTCCCCACTCTAGTCTATGCTATATTCTGCTGCCAGAATTCTCTCCCTCTTTTCCCAGAGGTGACATCCTTTCTCCTAATCTCTCCCTGCTCCTTGACTCCCTGTAAGCAAAGGAATCATTTACAGTGTTCATCTTTTGATATTTAAGGCACTTTGACTCCACTGCCCCTCCCTACATTTCCTCAATTACAGTATATGTCCGTACATTCCTCAAAGTCAACTGCGCTCCTTCCAAAGTAACCAGCTTTGCATACCACACACCAATACTGCCCTTCTCGTCTTAAACCCTTTTCTCTCTCTGCCCCTCACATCTGGAACTCTATATTCCTTTATCTTTCGCCAGGAACATTGATATTTATCACCGATTTCTTTTATATATATATATATATATATATATATATTTTTTTTTTTTTTTTTTTAATTTATGCTTAGTATTTGTATTTATTGACCAGTGCTTCAACACATTGTTACAGCTCTTATTACCCTTCTATCTGTGTATGTAACTCTTCCTCCCATTTAGATTGTAAGCTCTACAAGGCAGGAACCTCCAACCTATTGTGTCAACCGCAACCTGGAACTTAAAGTGAAGTATCCTTGTGATATGATACTTGTATTGTGTAATGCACTTTTCCCATGTCTGTATTACTGTATATTTGTATTGCTGAATTGTACAGCGCTGCGTAAATTTGTGGAGCTTTATAAATAAAATTATACATACATACTGTACATTATGTGACAAAATGAATGATTTAGTATATTTCAACTCTGAATAATACAGTATATATTCCCCAAGCAAGTAGGCAAACTTGTTTGCCTGACTCGCACAACAAGGGCTATGTCCAAATCTATGTGCATGACCAATTCAAGCAGCAGGGACACTTAAGCCAGTTTCATGCTGCCATATTTATGAATGTCTGACTTCAAACACATATCAATCACATTCCTCAGTCAAGGTACACAATTAGCCTTTCACTGTGGTTTTAACGAGATTATAGAAGAATCCATTGTTAAAGGAAATTTACATGCAGTGTTATTCACAAATATCTTTGTGACTTTATAGGTAAGCGAGTTCCAAAGTGAGGCAATGCTGCATCATGCTACAGATCTGTCAGACACTTGGAAATGGATTGCTTAATGCAAGCGGGTTAGTGTGAATGCCATTTCAGTGAAACTATCTTGCATACGAGCAGTTGGACCTACCTGTTTCACAACAAATATGGTATTGTGAAAGAAGTCTTATTACCAACCTATAAAATGACTGCCTTCAATAATGCACTGCCCAATTCAGTGCAGCAAAATACCTGTTATCCATCCTTCATTATTCCCCAGTTGTTCTACCCCCATCCCTTTCCTTCACAATCTACCTTTGTGTTAATTTTATTCTGTGTGACAGTTCACCATCAAGCAAAGACAAGGGAGTATAGGTGATACTTTTAATTGGCTAACGGAATAGATAGTAAATGCAAGCTTTCGAGGCTCCTAAGGCATCTTCATCAGGCAATAATATTCTCAGTTCCATATTATTGTCTGATGAAGAGGCCTTAGGAGCCTCGAAAGCTTGCATTTACTATCTATTCCATTAGCCAACAAAAGGTATCATCTACTGTATGCTCTCTTGTCTTTGCTTAAATCTATGGCTAACACGGTGCTACACTCTACTAACAGGTCACCATATAACCACTGTCTAGAATGTGTGTCCAACCAATCCAATCACATTACATTATATACTGTTTCCAGGCATAGCCTAAATTATTTTGTCTAATTAAGACCTCTTTGAACCATTTAAAAATTTTTACAAGAACAATGTTTTGTTTCAAGATTATTATTTGGCTTTGCTGTTTTTCTTTATCTACAAAGACCATAGCTGGTAAAATACGTTAATCAACCCTAGCAGAGTACTAGATTACCAATAAACAAGTTATAATAACTCAAAATCACCAGAAAAACCCAAATGCAAATTCTTTTAGAAAACTGTTACATAAAATATATTAAAATTACTATTTTTACCTTTTTTTAAGTCCCATTCATATAACATGCTAAAAACAGTAGTGACAAAGTAACATGGAGAGAAGTGGATATTAGTAAAGATTAGAAAAATAAACGTTTGACAGATATCATTTGATTAGTAGTAGGTAATAGTAAACACTGCAAAAAAAGTTGTTGGTTACAAAAATAACTTTTATTTGTTGCAACCTATTTAAATCTTGTGACTTTTGATCCCAAGCAATAATTGGTTATGTTGATTTGCTAATTTATGTAAATCAGGAAAAAAACATGGGGTTATTCTCTAAAGTCTGAATTGTCGCATAACAGTGTGAATTCGCCAGCTAAAGACAGTTGCAATAGACTGCTACTGTCATAGTTGCGTCTTTATAATGAGAATATTGTTGCAGTCACGACTTTACTATGGAAATATTGTCACAGCAGAAACTATAAAAATTGTCACAGTAGCATCTTTTACAATGGGAAAATTGTCACAGTTACGGATTTGCTATGGGAATCCGCTGTTTGAGAATGCAACAGTCAAATTCAGACTTTAGAGAATAACCCCCTTAATAATTTGGTCCGTGTAGTCATGAAGAAGCAGAAACAGTTACAATCCATAAAATGTTTTACTTACATAGATTTCACTAGATTTATAACGCTTCTTCAGATTGCTGATAAATGCATCTTCACTAAGAGGTTCTAGGAGGACCATGTCACCTACACCTATCATATTGTCCAAGAGTGACGTCTTCACCTCCATTTTAGTCATTGTACCCTGGAAGATGAAAATAAGTCATAAAAAGGTAAGATGTAATAAACCTTATGAGTTTCTAAATGAAAAGTAGAGATGTCATTTAGCATTAAGTTACAGTAAATATAAATTTCACATTTACTAGACATATGAGTTAATCGGCTTCCATTTTGTCATGCTGATTATAAAATGATTAAACTACAGTATATTCAGCCTACGAACACCCTGGAGAATGCAATCAATAATTATAGTTTTTAAAAGTATTTAAACACAACTAAAGCAAAGGAGCAAATAAACAGTCCACTTTGTAGCTCTCCAAACCTGAAAGATCTAACTGGCCTGTCAGTCATTTCTTGTCATGCACTCATGAAGGGGAACGCAACATTTTGTGGGGACTTTATATTTTGATCCTTACATTTATGACCATACACTAGACCTTACCCTCGTGTGGCATTTGTCCGACGGCATGGAACAACTTATGGTTAACTTCTGATGAAATACTATTACTTAGTGAAGATGCTGACTTTATGCAGGAAATGCCATAAGGAACTTCATAAAATGTGAATGATAAAATATACAAAAAAAGGTCTACATTTGCCCTTTGGATTACTGACCTACAAACAAAAAGCAAAAGAACTACTACAAGCCTTTAAAATTATTTTGCTTTATATGTTTTATGGTGTAATGTTCCCGGACATATTTTTTTAAGCTTTAGATTCAATTTTGCTTTACATTTATGAGAGAGATAGATTGGGTGGGGGTTATTCACTAAGGTGCAAATTCGACTATCTAATTCTCAAACAGTGGATTCCCTTAGCAAATCAACGATCACGACAATTTCCCCATTGTAGCAGTCTACTGTGACTGTCTTTACCTGGTGAATTCACACCTTTATGCAACAATTCGGACTTTAGCAGATAACCCCCTAGATGAGATAGATTGCTCCACCGATACAAACCTATTCGATAGCAGAGAAAAATGGATGATTCTCACAATTACTTTATGTATGGTTTTGATCAGACCAACTGGGCCTATGAAAAAAACACATGCATATTCCTCCCTAGTGCATATTAGAGTCAGAAATGAAATGCACCAGCATCTGCACAGCTGTTAGCAGCAACTGTGGCCCAGCTGCTGTACAAGTTAGATCAAAATGAATATCCAATACAAACACTAACATAGGACATAGGTAGAAGTCAAGGCAACATTTTTCTCTACATTTGGAAAGCACATACTGTACATGTGTTTTTCATCAGGTTAATCTGTCTATTTGAAAATACATAGAAACACTGGTACCTGATGACACAGATTATCTATGTGATTCTACAGAGAGAGAGGCTGTCTGGATTTGGCAGTTAGATACTACTAATCCAATCGGCCTTAACAAAAATTGGCGCTTTAAGCTGCTTTCTCTAAATTTGCATAACTAATGCTCTCCTTCTTCTTCAATATTCCAGATAAATTATACCATGAATGTGCCTAATGCTAAAGCAAGGTAGAAACATATCTTACCATTTGGTTAGGCGTACTTTATAATGAAAGAAATGCCTTGGTAACTGTGTTTAGTGAGATGTTAAGAGTAGGTGATGATATTCTTAATATTTTTGGTATTTTTATTATATTATTGTTGAAACACTGTTGATATCAACACATTTTGGAAGGAATTTGTATTTTACGTGTGAATGTTAACTTAAACAACAGTGTACCTTATTTCTGATTAAAATAATGCTGTTCATATAACCTTGATGTGGACTTTAATCTGTACAGTGTGATTGATTGCCAATGCATGATGGTTACAACCTCCAACAGTTTATATTATATTAACCTGACAAAGGGAGCCTGTGTCCCTTTGAAATGTTGTTTTGTCACTTTTACCAAGCATTTAGATACAATGAATTATAGGGTAATTTACCCAGAATTCTTTTTTGTGTGTGTTCAACCGTACATTCTTTATTCTATGCTAATGTCATGTAGCCATTCATCTACAAGTTAGCACCACCAGTCAATCTTTTCTAAAAAAAAAAAAAAAAAAAAGTGTGCAGCAACGCTCTTTTTTTCCTTGGACAGATTACTATGCAATAGCCAGGAAGCGCTGAGGAGTGTATGCGCTGAGATTAACATTAAAAATTATAAAAGTTAATAGCAGCAAGCACTTGTACTGCTCCAGGAGGGTACGGGGCAACACATTTTAGATAACAGCTGAATTGATAACTTAGTTAACATGTATTAAGCACACCATACCAGAGTATTACAATATTAACAGGTTCTCCTTAATGCACCTCTTGCTTCAGATTGCAGAAAACTAATTAAATTAATCTATGGCAGGGGTCTCAAACTCAATTTACCCGAGAGCCGCGAGTTTGAGACCCCTGATCTATGGAGTGCATCATAACTATCTGGAACACCACCCTTCACCAAAAGGGGTCTTAATATGCATTTACTTCTTAAAGAAAATATAAAAGTATACAAGCAATTTCATTTATTTACATTTCTACAATATGTAGATTAGAAAGGATCCATGTACTTACAAACAGAGCCTGTACAATCTCTATATGTATTCAATATTTGATAACAAAATCCCACATGATGTTTAGAAAGTATGATATTTAACTTAAAAAAAACAGGCTTCCTGTGGGCACTTCATAAATATTATCTAAAGCACCACAGAAAACAATGAGACTCGTAAAAGCCTTGTTTAGTCAACGCATAAAACATGGCTTCAGTAACGTTAAAAACAGACTGAATGAAAATTCCCAAATTCAGCTTTAAAAAGGTAACATTTTAAAAGCGCTGTATTTGAATAACTGCCATTTCAGTCCAAATGGGATTTTTTTATACTTCTGGTCCTTTAAGTAAAGGGCAGTGCTACAAGTCGCTGAGACTCCATATGCAGAAAACAAACCAATAGAAGCAATTTCACAGGCCGTGAAACTTTTATCACAGCACAAGGAGCTAAAACTCTTTAAAAAAACTAATGAATCTAAGTAGACGTGGTCAGCTAGCCAGCCAAAATGTCCCAGAACATTCTAGGAACTGCAGGCATCTCTAGGTTTTTTGAAGGCCATTATTCTGAACTCCACAATACCAAATATTCTAAGCAAAAATGTTTCAGAAAAGAATCGTGGGGTAAATGACAATGATCAAACGATGTCCTCAGTGCCTGGGTCAAAGTTACATGAAAAAAAAAATAATAATTGAATGATCTGCTTGGAAAAATGTTCTGAGGACAGAGGATTCTCTGGACAGGGGGAATCTCTGGGTAACGCAAGATCATTAGCTCAAGAATACAGTAAATACAGTAACAGATGAGAGATGGACAGATGGACAACTAGGATATTTTTAAACAGTGCATGTGGAGCAGGAAGCTATGGGAATCTACATTTTACTATGTACAGTATAAACAAGGCAAAGGAATGTATAAAATATGGCCCTCCAGCTGTTCATAAATTACAAATTCCTTCATCCTTAGCCACCATTGTCTGCACTGTGTACATAATAAAATACAACCACTGTTTTGTGAATATCTGCTCAGTGCCTGAATAAGCACAAATGAAATTGGGAAGTACATGCAACCGGCAGTGTTTGTGTTATTGTAATGCTGCTAATTTTTTAAACTATCCTCATGACCTGCTTGAGCCAGCTGATGTATCACAGCTGTATTTAGAAAAACTCAGGCTGAAAACAGATTTGTCCACCCAAAGTCCCCTAAAACTCAGCATAAAAAAAAACCCAACACCAGCTACAGCTTTGTGTCAGCTAATGTATTTGCACAGTGTTTGCAAAGTTAAGCACTAACATAGAAAGTTTATAGCGTGTTTTCTTACCATAAAAAAAGAGACACTCAAATTAAAAAGTTCTGTGCTCAGAAATGAAAAATATGTTCTAACATTTGGTAAAGCTGTTTAGTATTTAACACATGTTAAGCATAAATATGTCCTGGTCTTTAGACTGCTGGATCTACAATACAGCAGTATTGCCTTACTTTATGGCTGAGAACAGACAATCAGCCACTGAGTGTCTGTCTGAATCTTCCCTTTTCCCATAATGAAGTCTGTAGAGTCCTCATATGACACATACAGTGCTTGGGAAAGAGAATTTTGGGAAAAGCAAAGTAACCTGGATAGATTTAGGTAATGGCCAAAAGGACAGCAACAAAACAGAAGCCTCTTTGATTTCAGTTGGTAACTGCATTATGTCTAGATGAATTTTCCAACAACAACACAACATTTTCTTGCTTTCTTTGCCTTTTGTTTTAATTTTACCATGTGTGTTCAAGTGACACTAAATGCGTAGTGTAGCCTTACTCTTAAAGTATCTCTTTCTGACCAATTTCACTTGGGAAATTTTAGTTTTCCTGAAGAAAGTAGAGGACGATCAAACAACCCTTAATAACAGCCTGTTTGGATTGGAATATGAATGCTGCAGCCTTCCCCAGAAGCCCCATTAATTTACATAGTCCACAACCGGCAACCACTTATTGTCTGGTTAACTGGCATTTTAATGCACGAGAATAGAACCCAAGGTATTTTCTTGTAGGTCAGTCATCAGGAAGTGGTTGACTGCAGTGGAACAGGTCAGTTTATGGAACTCACTCGTGCTAATCACTCCTACACTTTAGTATGTGACAGATAGTTGTGGTTTATAGGCATATTCATGCCAGAAAAAGAAAATCGCCATTTGGCTTATCCTGGCAAATTTGCCAGTACCTTGACTTTTACTTAAGTGTCTTTTTGGAGGTTGTAGTCCATAATGTTTATAGTTTTTCCTATTATTGGTTGCAGCCCAACAAGACCTTGTGGGACACTTCATGAACATGTATTATTTCAAGTAGTCATTTAATTAAAGAGCCAGAAATACCAGGTTATATAACTCCAATTGGACTGGAATGGCAGTTATTCCTACATCACACTTAAAATGTTTCTTTCAAAGGCTGGGGACGCACGAGCTGATTTTCAACTGAGCTTTTTTTTTTTAAATAGGCACATTTTTTTCTGTCTTGCAAAACACAATAGCCTGTGTGGATTATCCCGCAGGAAACAATGTAGACAATTTTTCCAGCTCAGCTAGTGGGACCCCAGCCTTAGGCTAGGTGCACACGAGTGTATTATGCTCAGCGCATAATAAGCTAGTGTGAAAAAAAAAATACATCTCAATGCAAGCCGATGGTACTTACCTAGTTCCAGACGCACTAGCGTATGCTGTGCATACGCTGGGTCCAGAACGCTGTGTGTCGCATTTTGGCTGGCGTATTATACGCTGCGCCCAAAATGCAACCACACGGGAGGTGATGTGAACGCCGAGGAAGCATTCACACTGTTGCTGGTAAGTTCAAAAGAAAAATATGCTCGGCATATTTTTCTTTTTTTTTTCACACTAGCGTACTATGCGCTGATCATAATACGCTCATGTGAACCTAGCCTTATATCAGCTGCAGCCATCTCTTATCTGTTAATTTAACAGATCCCAAACCAAGTCACATTGTTGATGTGGAACTTCAAACAATAACACATTCCTATGTTTTCATAGATTCCCAGAAAGCACCTACAGTGTATATTCAAACTGTAAGCTGCCTATTATTGAATGAATGGGCCGGTTTTCTTTCAGCTTTTACCTGCATGTGGTAAACACACCTAGTGCGCCATTACCCATAAACTTTTAATTTGAAGCTCTAGTTTTGAAGGATGAGTAAAACTATTTGTATTGGCATTCCTATGCCGTTACAGGGTTTTCTTTGGAGTTTAATTCCTGATTTTGATTGGTTTGTGTATTTCTCCCTCTCTCAGATGGTTTCAGCCAAACTGGGCTGAAGTTCCATAGGAAACAATAGAACTAGGTGGGGATTTGTTTAGTTAACAAACAAAAGATGGCTGCAATCACAAGGAGGGAAACAAACTCAAAATGCTAACGAACCATAGCGCTTTATTCTGATGTTATTGGTCCTTTAAGATTCCTGCACACATAATGATTTGTATGCCGACACAATCATCTTGTGTGTCCTGGGGATGAAAAAAAATACATCTTTACTGATTTGTTCACAATCACTCTATTGGTTACAGCAGTAAATCTAATCAAATGCTGTCTACATCAATGATCCAGTTTTAGATCATCCAGGTCTGCAAACGTTTGCTGAAACTGGCTACTGTTTGTAAACTGCCATATCTATTGTATGTTCCCAGCTTTAGAAATTGTTTGGAAGAGAGGGACTAAACAGCAAGCTATATTTTATATATATATATATATATATATATATATACAGTATATATATATATATATAGATTTACATTAATCTAATTTCTAGCTGATTATGTCAATGCTTCTAAGCAACTAGAAAGTGATTAAAATAATTAAAAATGGAACACATAAAACACATAAATCCTATAAAAGCAATTTTATATCCCCTTAGAATACCATTGTCTACAACAAACAATTATTCTTCAGAAGATGAACTTGTTCTTTATTTGTTAATGAATTGTCTTGTTCTCTCCTTCATCTCTGCATTGTGTCCTTTATTGTGACCCTGTGTACATTGTATATCCTGCCTTGTTGCATCCTACTTCCTGTGTTTTCTCTCTTCCCCATTTCCTGTTGACACATCTTTTCTTTATGGCTTCCTGAATTGTGATCCTTGCATTCTGTCTGTCCTGTGTGGTAGACCATCCTAGTTAGCACTTGGTTCTTTGTGGCATCGCTCCCTCTTTGTTTACTTAGCTTCTGTCTCTTGGCTTGAGTTGGGAGTGTATCAGACCAGGGCTCCTCTTCAGCCGGGTTGCTGACCCCACAGTTTATCAGTAGCAGGGCATTACTTGTGAAAACCAGCAGTGAGCTTGCATGAGAAGCTCATAGGTATTGGAAGCAACTGTGAATCAGTTTGATCAAATTTAAATGAATTCACTTTTCTCTTTTGTAACTGAATCTGACTTAACTTACAAATCGACAGTGGAATCATATTACTCATATGATTTCACATTTTCTATGCTACTGAAAACTGATGCTTGAATGCGGAGGCCAAAACTATTGTGTGAATACCAGTCTGATATGCAGGCACCAGCCCAATGCCATTGTTTTCACTGGAACTTTTAATAATTCATACTCATAACATACTCTAGACGCCAACAATTCACAGGAAATATTGTCTTTGAATTAGCTCCTACTTTCTAGAGGTCTTTATATGGGATATATGAGCATATAGGGAGTATCTTATTCATTGTGGTTGTTCCTTTAACCCTTTCTCTGCCTGTCCTCTGGCAGTCTTCCTGTGTCTGTATTTTACAATATGGTACCTTATCTTTTTGTTTCTGTCTGCTTGGCATGTTCTGTACACATTTAAAATATGTTACAATGCCTTTAAGTGCTGTAGTATAAATCAGCCTATGGCACATCGCACACTAAAATTACCAGCTCTCTGCAGTCACAGTAAAGAAAGTAAGAAAGGTGTTCTAGGTGACAGTTTGATTGGCACACTAAAAACCTATTGGGTGGGATTTAATTTACAGGGTTTGAAGTGGAAATGGTCCCTTTCCTTTAGGATAGGATATTTTACACTATGGAAGGAGACAGACTGAATCTATGTTCCTATGCTGTTTATTATAAGCCAATTGATCAACTCGAAGCTAGTTCTTTTACTAGCAAACCCTACAAATGCTTGCTAAGCTACCTAGCTATTTACATCGAAGTAAAGTAACTGCAGGTAAAAATAAACAAACTTAACACTTCTCTATTGTTACGTAATATGTTACTGTAAAATGTTACTGAAACGGGACACATCTTTCCAAATAAACCAAAGGCTGCTAACACTATTTCAAATAGCCTGGTGTTACCTGGACAGTGTAGCTAATGCAAGAACATACTCTCCCTTACTGTGGGTAAAAGAAAAGACCCCCCGACTTAAAGAAACATTTTAAAATCTTCTTTTTCAGAAGAGTCTGAAAAGCGTTGGAAGTGAATTGTGTGTGTGTGGAGTTTACATTTTTAAACAATACACACTCAACAAGACAAAGGTATTGCCAGAGATTTTCTGTTTACACCGGTGGGTGCGATTCATGGAAAGCCACTACAAATATTAAGAGTGGGAACTGGGAATTCAGCAAAAACTGCAGATTCACAGTCACTTTACCAAATGAAAACTTGTCATAAAATTTTTCTTACAATTTCGTGGCTCCACGTTTTGGTTTCTGTTCGAAGGTTTACACAGGGTGTTTTGGACCATGTTAAGCCTTATTTACAAAAGCATTTCCCTTTGATGTACATTTTTCAGAAGCATTGAAATTGCATGAGTAGCCTATGTTTGTATAAGAGTCATTGTATACCAAACTCCTGCATTTAATCCATTCCAGCCCCCGTCAGGTTTAGCGCCCAAACAGTTCACTCATGAAACCTGTTACATTGATCAATAAATCATTTTATATTCCAAAATGTGTTGCAGTGGAAACAAGACACAGCTTAGCTAGGAGTATATTATATTATTA
Organism: Pipa parva; assembly: GCA_019650415.1. Classification (NCBI taxonomy): domain Eukaryota; kingdom Metazoa; phylum Chordata; class Amphibia; order Anura; family Pipidae; genus Pipa; species Pipa parva. The sequence continues at coordinate 24,252 of WMED01002389.1, forward strand.
TTATTATTATAGATTTGATATTTTAAATTACCTTCATATGAAAAATCACAGTACAGTAAAAATCACTTAGCAATAATTATAATCCAACCCAGCAGCTTGTGGTCCTTGGCCAATGGACATCTCCATGAAACAATCTCTGGGGACATCTACCCAGTCTCAGGTTGTATTTC
>WMED01002390.1:0-24417 GCA_019650415.1 Pipa parva
GCTTGTGAATTCGACAGTCGTATTCACACCTTAGTGAATAACCTCGTATGTGCCTTATTGACTAAAGGGTGAATTCACTTGTTGAATTCACCTCACTACAATTTGAGTCACATTTGCCAAAACAGAACAGTGAACAAAACTTCACTTCTCTGTATTGACTAAGTGAGGTGAATTTCACAAGTTAAGGGCAGTGATGTCAGTCTCATCATATCCCACTAACTGTACACTGTGTATACTATATCTATGTCACCTTGTCACTTAGTCGCAGTTGCCATTATCACTTTTGACTGAATAGTTGCCTTATGCAACACCGAAGCCCTGCCATCAACCCCCAAATTAACCATTCTGAAGTGTGAAGTCAAATATGTGAATTCGGAGCAGTTTATCTATTCGCATTTGTACCTTTGCTCCACTTCTGCAATTAGTCAATAGTAGAAGTACCGGTGCACGTGCACGCAAAGTACCCTATAAGACTGAGACTATTGTAGTCACCCAAATTGGTCATGTATTTACCACATTGCAGTGTTGAGTCAATAAGTGAACATCAGGAAGTAGATGTTGTGACTGACAATATTCTCATTATAAAGACAAGACTGTGACAGTAGCAGCCTATTGTGACTGCCTTTTCCTGACGAATTCGTACCTATCCTCAACAATTTAGGGGTAATTCAGCAAGGTGCAAACTCACCTTGCAATCCTTCGATTCACCTCACCGAGACTGGTATGCGCTTGCTTCTCTCCTGCATGCGCACATCAGCAAACGCTTTAAAGGTATTCCAGTCTCACGACGCGACTCTAGTGGTCGCGAGGTGACTGGAATACCTTTAACGCATTCACTGATGTGCGTGTGCAAGAAAGAAGCAAGCGCGTACCAGTCTCAACGAGGTGAATCGAAGGATCACAAGGTGAGTTTGCACCTTGCTGAATTATCCCCTTAGACTTTAGTGAATAACACTCTTAGAGCGTAGCAACCTGAAGTGATGAGAAGGCGAAATTTATTAAAAGCGGTAGCTGAGATATCTCGATATCAATCGGGTTTTTACTGATATCGCGATATCGATATCGAAATTCGGACGGACCATTGAAATCAATGGTTCGTTCAAATTTGCAATATCGGTAAAACAGTTCGATATCGATAATTTTAACGATTTTAATAAATTTCACCCGAATTCAACAGTCAAATTCTCACTTTGATAAATAAATAACCTCCATATTTTTTATTGAAATATTTACTTCTGAATAAAAAAAAGATGATAGATGTGAAGGGCATGGCAGATAAATAATCCTTCTGTACTTTTCTACTTAACGGATGACATCCATCTCAGTTATTAGGACACAAGAAGCACATGGGAATATATGACAAACTCATCATGACCCAGAATGCAATACAGATGACAAGGTCACTTTGTTAGTTAGAAAAACAGTATCCAAAGGAAATAAAATAACCATGTGATTATCCGATTTAGTAAATCAATATATTATCTATATTAACAGTCTATAGCAGGGATGGCGAACATATGGCACGCAAGCCGTCGCCAAGCCAGTCTTCATTCAGTACAGGCCGCGGACTCGATCTGACAGTTTTCAGGCAGGAGTTCTCCTCCCCCGACGCCGGCATGATGACGTCACTCACCAGTGCCAGCACTCTGGGGGATGCGCTGGTGAGTAAAGTTCGCCGCCCCTGGACTATAGAAATTACTGAATATGCATTAGGAAAAAGCGGAAAACAGGAAAGATTTCTGAGCTCTTCTAAGTTGACATTTAAAGCTATTTTTGGTTTTAGGAAGTGAATCATTTAATAAATATGTTTACTCTGACAGTTGTGAAGATAGAGAAAAAAAAGGCAAAAAGTTTAAGGCAACAAAGTCAAGTGAATGGTAATGTTGAGAGATTACATTAAGATAACATTGAGAGAAAGCGCCTTAGATGCAAGTGACTGTCAAGCAAATTAGAACAAATTCACCTCTCAGGATTGAGAGAATACAGCGGCAGTCACTGTCGGATGTGTAGTGTGGCATAGTAAGTCGGATAGAAGCAGGATGAGAAGTTATGTGGAGTGACGTTAGTCTCATCATTTCCCAATCACTGAATTCTGTGAATATTCCATCTATTTCTACATCACCTCATTCCTACATTATGTTGTCATTTAGTTGCAGCTGCCATTGTCACTTTTGAATGAATAGTGGCCTCACGCAACACCTTAACCTCCTGCCATCAACTTCTTAATTTGCCAGTCTGAAGTGGCAAAGTCATTATTAGTACAGACCAGTACACCTAGTTGCATTTGTACCAATCCTCCACTTAGTCAGTTGTAGAAGTACCTGTGCATGTCAACACAAAGTGATGCGAAGAGCTCTGTAAAACCACAACTATCATAGTCATGTATTCGCCACTTTGCAGAGTTTGATCAATAAGAAAACATGGGAAAGTGGATAATAGATGTGAAGCTCTATGCAACTATTCAGACTTTCGTCAATGAGGCCCTTAATCTTTCAATCATGAGGTCTCTTGACAAGAAAATGACTTTGGACAATATGAATCACATCGTAAATTTTGGATCATCCCAAACTTGTTAATGAATTGATTACAACAGGGGTCAGCAACCTTTTTGGCTGAGAGAGCCATACTGTATATGTGGCTCTGCTCAGACCTTTTGAATCCGGAGCCACTGACGTCATATGTTTTGTCACATAGGTGACGCCAGTGGCTCTGGGTTGGCTAGAAACCCAGAAGCTGTTGATATCAGTGGCTCCGGATTGGCTAGCAACCCAGAAGCACTGAGAGAGCTTTTTCTGTACAGAACTTACCGGCAATTAGCCGGCAGACTGTAACGAGCGGTGCTTGCATATGAGCACCGCTCGTTACAATCAAAGAGCCAGATGCAGCCATCAAAAGAGCCACATCTGGCTCGAGAGCCATAGGTTGCAGACCCCTGGATTACAATGACTAACTGGAATTGATTTGCTCATCTGTATATCAATGAATTACTCAAAATGCAAAACAAATATTGCTCTCTCAAATTTCTGTAAAATGGTTTGTGTTATCCACTTACATTTTTACATTAATAAAATTACTAGAGCTGGTAATATTTCTGATTAGAAATATTCTTAATTAATAATGAAATAAACACATTGTGGCTTATGTATTATTAATTAGGTTTTAATGAAACTAAATAAACAAATAAGTAAATAAACTCTGTTTAAGATGGTCAAGGTTGCAAATATTGTATCAGGAGGTTTCTTTATTCCCATTTGGAAATGTAGAATATAAGGACCATATAGATGTCAAAATATAACGCGTGTTACAAAAGGGGAGGGACTTGCACTCTGTAGAGGGAAAAACATTACTCTTGATGGAAAAAAGTGTCCATGCAAAGTAATGTTACTTGAATAGCAAAAATCAAAATATATTACATGACTAGTATTAGTTATACAACTCCATTGCAGATTGGGTAATCTATGTATGAGCAAGTTTAGTCATGATTTATTTGCTGGTATGGATTCCATGATTGTTAGAAATCTCTATTTCATGACTAACAATGAAGAAACGCTAAGTTCTCTGACATCAGTAGAATCTCCTAAATTAAAATGGAAACACCTAGCTATAATTATTTCATCAGGTTACCTAGGCCTGAAAAAAATAACTTTTGATATAATCCCTGAACTGGAATCATATGGGTAACTTAATTCAATGACAGCCACTGGTCAGGAAAAGAGAGTATTACTTTCTAAGAAGGTATACTGTGCCATGTTGGAAACCCTTTTGTCACATCTCAGCTGACAGAGGTTTCCGAAAGTGTTTTCTGAATCTAATCCAAACCATAACCATGCTAGTGAAGTTCTGACTTCTGATTTAATTAAATCTACCCCATCTTCAAGAAACATGTTTACTAGGCCAGACCTGCAAACAAATCTAAGAAAAGGGAGGAGTTTCTACACCTTTTATTTTACATCTCCAGGAGAAAAAAAAAAAAAAAAACCAGAAATAAAAGGATCATCCTGAGAATGTTAAATTAGCCATAAAGGATGGCCTTGCAGAGTTATTTTAAGGGGTTTAACCCTGGTTAATCACAGGGCAGGAGACTAAGTAACTCTTATGAATATTCTTATTAATCCCTTTTCTACTGCCTTTGTCTGTACATACATCTTACAGTATAAATTGTAGTAACATTAGCACCCACAGCATTTACATCCAACATCTCCCATTGTACAACCCAATAGTTTTACCTTAAACAATGAGTAATATTTCACACCTTTTAAAGTTCAGCATTAAAAAGAAATTATAAAGACAAATGAGGGAGGGTTCCTTGTCAATTTTTTTTTATGCCAAACCTTAAAATGTTTGCTCATACATCAAATATATATATATATATAAAAGGAAAACAAAAATGGTATGCATTGTATATGTCAAGTCGTCAAGTCATTTTTGGAGCATTAGAATTGGGAAAACTTAGTTTTGATATTGCTAAATACTGTATATTTAGGATAAGACCATTGTTTGTGTAAGTTTTCCATGCATTTCATTTTGACCTATTTTTCACAATCAGCTTAAACTAACTAAGGGGATTATTGACTAAAGTCCGAATTGTCATTTAATCATGGGAATAATGTCAAAGTCGCGGATTTACTATGAGAATCCACTGTTTAGTCAATAAGGAGTAGAGAATCAGGGCGTAGCCAACCAAAGTGATGAGAATTCACATCGACAAATTCTCACTTTAGTCAATAACCCCCCATAGTTTGGTACTGACCTAATGGAGCCCAGTTACCAGTTATATATATATATATATACAGTATACAGTATATATACAGTATATAGATCAATAGAAAATATAATGTTAAATAAATGCAAGTTCTCCTCTTTCTGATCAGCTTCTCCGAACCTCCAAGGGGAAAAAACATCACTTTTCACAACTTCTTTTCTTCTGTGTGGTCTGTAGCTATTTCTTTCCATAGTGATGCATGCTGCACTGTATAATAATTCATTATCAATAATTATAAAATAAAAATAATGCACTGTTTCATGATATCAACATGGCATAACAACATGGCACAATCTTAAGCATTTTTGTAATATTCTTCCAAATATAACTAGATATTAATGTAAACTTGGTTTAAGTTATTTGCTAAATATGCTTCCCTACTCTAATCAATACCCCATACCATGTGAACACATGAAATGTGAGTATTATTCTTTTACTGCTTGCTGATAGAAGATGCATAAAAATAAAAGACGGCTTTTAATATCATAGCAGTTGCGTGTGCACTCTCCCTGTGGATCAATTGTAGAACATCTGCAATCTCTAAGAGCTGCACCAAAAGGACCATCATCTGCCTCTACTGAGGGAGAAAATGAGAAGCATTATCAAAGGGATAATATTTCATGCAAACTGTCCTCATTCCAACAGGCCATATTACCTCTTGAACAAAATGTACTCTTTTTATTATTCCTGAATGAAAGACTGCCAGAAAGAAATTGTATTTTCAGTTTTTTTTCCCAAGGCATACAAGAGTTTGGAAAGAAGCCATCATTTACTCATCACACCAGCAATGTCCTACAGATGTCAGCATATTGATTTGTATGCCTTTAGATAAACAGTAATGACTGCGAAAAGCAAACTGCATTGGGAAGTTGTTCTGTGGTTACATCACATACTATTTTCGATTTTCATATCAATTCCTTTTTTTTTTTGTGCCTTCACCTAGAATGACTGCTCCTAGTCAATAACCCTATGTTGTCTGTATGTATGTAAGAACAACTGTCAATCAGGAGAGGGAGTAGAATCACTGACACATAAAATATGATGCTTGCTGGGCAGGAGTCCAATCATGGAACTTTACAGAGGTAGTAAGACTTTATTTATTTTGTGTTCAATAAAATGTCTTAAATTCTTCTCATAGAGCCTAATTGACTAAAGTGCGAATAGTCATGTAGAGCTGTGAATTTGTGTCTATTCTTTACTTCTCCAGGTTTACTCATTGAGAAACGTTTGCTGAGTGGTGAATACACGACCGAGTTGTGAACTTACGGAGCTCTTCAAATCATTCTACATGCACAGGTATTATTGACTAAGAAGAGGAGTGGGGCAAAGGAGAGAATGCGACCAGGTGAACTGCTCTGAATTCACCTGTTTGATTTTGTCACTTCTGACTGGCAAATTGGGGAGGGTTGATGGTAATGGCAGGGCTCCAGTGTTGCGTAAGGCCACTATTCATACAAAAGTGACAATGGCAATTGGCAACTGTGACTAAGTGACAATATGATGTAAGAACAAGGTGATATAGAAATAGAATATTCACAAAATACAGTTAGTGGGATATGAAGAGACTAACGTCACTGCCCTTCATTTGTTGAATTCACCTCACTCCGTATAACTTCTCATCCTACTTCTATCTGACTGACTAAACTACACTACACATCCAACAGCATTCTCTGCTGTCTACCTGTTCGACAATTGTACTCCTCACTTTAATAGTGACGTCAATAGTGAGAAGTGAATTCGTGACTATTTTGGCGATTGGACTCGATTTGTAGGGAGGTGAATTCGACAGGTGAATTCACCTTTTAGTCAATGAGGCTCTAAATCTATTGGTAAAAAGAGAAGGCTGTACTAACACACACAAAGCTCCTATCTTGACTCTCCTATAGTTGTCCTTGCCTTGTACCCAAACAATAATAATTTATTTCTTTTATTCCTATCTATAAAATGGACATTATTTGGGGGTGCATAGTACTCTACCCTGTATTAAGTCTAATCACAGTCAACATTATCAGGTCAAATATGTAATACATCGACCATATATGCAGCTCACTGCTGTTGCATAAAGCAGAGACTTTGTCTTTCTGTTTACATGTTTTGAACCTATCCTCATGATATCTAGAAGGTTAATGACAATGTTGAGCTGTTGTTGACTGAAATACAGATAAGTCATAAGAGTGATAACAAGCCTTACAACATTAGGGAACTGAGAAATGTATACATTTAGAGCAGTGAAAGTCTGTTCCTCTTTTCTGATGTCTGGCTAAATATTCCCATTATGGCAGCGTGTATGTACATGCTGCATTATCACATCACATAAAATAAGTCAACACAAAAATGAGAAGTTGGCCAAAAATGTACTTTTTACTATATTTTTTACCAGTTGCTGGTAGTAATATATCGCAATGAAAAAAAAAAACCCTTTATTGATTATAATTAGTGACAATTTAGTGAAAAAAACGAAGTCCAGCCATAATGCTGGTAACAATAAATGACCTTCATTGAAATATAATAATTATCCCATCAAAAAATAAAGATGAACCAAACACTTGATCCACGTGGTATCTGTCCATTAGTGACTGGTGTAAAGCTAACGTGGAGCCAACTGTAAAGAAATTAACTGATACCTCAAAAATGACAGAGTGGCAAGTCTGAAATCAATAATGGGTACCATATGTGAAGGGAAAAGTGACGGTTGCATTATTGGTAATAAAAGGATCAGTGACAGACAGCATGGTCAATGAAGGACCAGCCTGTCTAGCAAACCTGATCAATCAGCCTCTATGAAGAGATAAGAGGTAAAATCTGATTAAGAGAAGTAGCCAGGCATTGAAAATTCAAAAATATTAACATTTTATTGCTGGGAAACAGCATCGCTGTTAAATGCATTGTGTAGAGTACTCACTATATTGTACAGGTTCTCCCTGGGTCTGAGATGGGTGATGTCATTTTTAAAGTGCAGGTTCCTCATTGGAGCACTGTGTATTCTCTCAAACATATATCAAAATAATGGAAAAGCAGAACCACGCACAGACAGCTGTGCTACAACCCTTTATTGGGTAAAGGTAAAACACAACATGTTTCGGGTCTTATGTCCTTTATCAATTGACAAAGGGCATAAGACCTGAAACATGTTGTGTTTTCCTTCATTATTTTGGTGCAGAGTACTCAGTCCGATAGAAAAATGCGTAGCCCTGCCATCAACCCCCCAATTTACCCCTCTTGTATGGGGAAGTCAAATGGGTTAATTTAAAGCAGTACATTTGCTCCTTTGAGACACTCTGCCGCTTAGTCAAAAGAAGAAATACCTGTGCACACACGCAAAGTGATGTGAAATGCTCTGTAAGATTACAACTATGGTTGCTCAATAATCAAACATGGGGAAGTGGCAAATAGATGCAAATTCAGATCTTTTCATGACTATTTGGCCTTTAGTCAATAAGGCTCTATGTGGTGGCTGAGAATTCAGCAAAGGACATACATCTATACCCAGAAACATTATGAACTGAATGCCACATGAAATGTTGCTAACCTTCCACTAATATCTCTTGCACTTGTGATTTTCTTTTCTTGTAAACATGAATTTGTGAATATGTAATCACCAGCTAGAAGTTTATTCCCAAAATGTTATATACAAAGTAAATCTACACAAGCATTTCACCACAAGATTCTCAAGGAGCAGAAGACTGCCTAGATAGGACATTAATTTTTTTTATCGTTAAATTATTTACTTTTTAGCTTTGGAACCATACAATTGCTTCAGAGTGTCAGGAACTGCCTTTTAACCAATCATTTTTGGATCCTCAACAGCAACATACCAGTGTTGTCAACTACCATGTGCCTTATTTTATATACTGTACATTTACAGAATTAGGCATTTGTATAGACAAAAGGAGTTCAGCACATTTTTTAAGATAATGAAGTTCTCATTGATATCTTAGTTCATCATTAAGTTACACATCAAAAAGAGTTATTTTGCAGTTTAAGATTTATGTATTTATTGTGTGTTCACTTTCCAGTGAAAGTGCTGAGATGATTCATGAAACAGATGAAACGTTATACCTGCAACCACTTGTAACAGAAAAAGCAGGACTACCACAGGTCTAAGTATTAGATATTAATACAAAAGTGGATTCATTTGAAGCTCAACAGTAGGTTATCTATTTCTATCTTACACGAGAGAGATTGCTAATAAGATTGATTTGTGGCTTGATTGCTAGTTCTCTGATGGATTACAAGGTCAATACCACCCAAACTTTGTGGTGAATAAGTGGACAATGATGAATGTAGCCGCACATTAAGCTTGTTCTCTTTCACTTTCAAAGTGACATTGTTGAATATTTAATAAATAGTAAAAAAAAAAAAAAAAAAAAAAAAAAAAAAAAAAAAAAAAGGCAGAGACCTGGAAATGTAACCTTTGTTTCAAATGTAAATTGTAAGAGAATTGTTTTTTTCACACTTATTTGCGTTGGAATCAAGCTATAAAATAGGCGAGGGACATAAGCATTGCAGAACTGCTGAATTCCAAAATTCAATAAACATAAAAAATGTTTCATATCATTTAGCTAATATGCAGTAAGCAGTATCTAAGGAAGTAGCAATAAATGTACTGCACATTTAATATTAAATATGGTTTATTATAGGCTAGGTGTTTATTTGCTGCTGATTGGCTTCTTGACTACTTTGTTGCTGGTTAATTGGATTTGGAAATAGTTTGTTGCTAGTCTGAGTTTTAACTTGTTTAATGCTGGGTTCGCTTGTTTATGTATTTGCTGCTGGTTTTGGCTTTTAAACGGGTGTGCTGCTGATCATTTGGCTTTGTAAGTGCTCAAATTGTATTGCAAGTTTCCTAAATATGCACAATTCCCCTACAACAGCAGTTATCATTCATTGGTACTAAGCTAGAATAATAAACGGTTGATAAGGGTTACTATACCTTTCTAAATGATTGCCCCATATTGATGTATTTCCCTAGTGGTTAGGGCACAGCTCAACAGGTGCCCAATGGAAATAAAATGTAAGCTATGATTATAGAACTAATTAGTCTAAAAAACTGAAAACATATTATGTTGCTTGGTTTTTAAATATTTCAACAATGTGTAGGTTTTGTGACTATACTTATGTTACAAAAGGGGATTCATTTCAAGAATCACAGTAGCTTATCTTTATCCAATACACAAGAGACCTCTAATATTATTGATTTGAAATTAGGTTGCAAGGTTTCTAATGGACTGCAAGGTTAACATCACCCCAAACCCTTTCAATGGATCATTAATGGACAATAATGAATATTGCCTGTGCTCTAAACTGTTTCTATATGACTTTCAGTATAACCTTCCTGAATATTTAATATCATGCAGAAAACCGATTGATTTAACAATGTACATTTGTTACAAAAGTTGTGATGTTTTGCATTTGTGTTAGCTATTTGTGCGATTTAGCGGCTTTTGTCAAACATTATACAGAGGCAACAGGATTACAGAGAGAAAAAAGAAAAAGGGCTAAGAGAGGTATTTAAGAGTTAGATTATGCGTTAGATTAGAAAAAAAACACATTCACAGACTGGCAGTTAGTTATAAATTTGACTGCATTTGGCTGAAACAGATTGCAAGAAAAATACTCACTCTGACACAATCTACTGTTGCACACAGATAAACATTCAGGATTACAAGCACTGAATGAAAAGCAAAACATCCACTAAAAGTGTGGAAGAACCTTTAAAAGAAGAACTGATGTATCCTAATCATAACTGATATACTGAAAGTACAAAGTCTACCAGCTTAAACTGCTATATTATGATGTAGCAAATCATTACAGAACTGCTGGTGCTAGTATCTCATGGCTGCCATATTGTATTCTCATTAACATGCTAATGAATCGTGTGATGCTTCATCACACATATCGTTTGACTGGCTGGGGAATGTGACATGGTACATTAAACTGTGAATATCAATGAGGCATACACTCAGTGCTAGTTTTTACACACTGTTTGAGATATGTGATACAACACTTTTATAGGCCAGAGACATTTTGGTATATCCCCAAATGCAATCATTAAACGTACAGTATGTATGAAGCAAAACATGAGAAAAAGGAAATGGAAACACACATGACCAATTATTGAATAAAGGATTGTTCCTTTTATGCTTTCATGCTGTGTGGTAGTCAATGAAATATGGCATTATGTCGGAGTAATGTTCTTCAGTATCAATGAATCATAAAAAAAATATTGTCCCTCAGCCAGTGCAAAAAGTTATGCAGGAAAAATTTGATTTCAAAATAAGCTAATTATTCTGAACTAATCAAATATTATGGACATTACAGACCCCAGACCTAAATATAACTGAGAATTTATGGGTGTATCATGCGCAAGTGCAATGCTGGTGACCTAAACATTTAAAGCTAGAACTATTGATCAATGAACAATACTAAAACACAAGGATCAGCAAGAATAGAAATACTTTGAGCTGCCTTCAAGTAATATTTGGAGCAGTGGCATACCTACAAGGGTCATGGCAGTCACGGTGGAAATCGGAGCCCAGCTGCCACTTCTGCAACACCTTGTAGTGTGCTGCAGGGAGATAAAGCCCTGGTGCCAATCATGCACTGGCTGAGATGAAGGAGCCTGGTACAGAATGTGCAGTGGGGCTCCGCCTCCCCAAAGTTCTTCCCCTGATTTGGACACTATGATTTTTGACAATGATTTTTACTGAGTCCGGAATGAAAGATTACCTAGGCTTTTGTTCATGCCCTTTCTTTATTTGAATTTACTTTTTTTTTTATCTTTATTTGACATTAATTATGTTCGGTAAGTAAATGGTAAACTTATTATAAATTGATAAACCTATGGATGTTTCAAATCAATTCCCTGTGGAAGTTGTATTCCCTTTTCAATTACAAAAAAAAAAAACAGCAAAGCAAAATATTTATAACCAAAAACTGTCCAAAGACTTCCACAAAAATCTAACTATTTTACCTAAAAGCCATAACTGGTCCGAAAAGATGACTGAAAGTCATCATCTTCCAAGATTCGAGCCTTTGACTCTTATCAATGTCAAGGTTTGAGCCTTGAGCCCCTATCAATGAGCATTCAGCAGAATGATAAATGAAGTGGAAAAGAAATTACTTGGGCCTTTTCAGGAACCTATTAGTCAAGAAAAGGCATGGAGATGTCAGTATTGTTGTCAGATATTTAGTTACATATCCTCTATTGGCTTTTCCACTCCCAATTCCCAAAATATAGAACAAATGCTTTACTACGCGTCATACAGAAATATGATGCTTTGATGAAAGCAAAATATACCCAATTTAAAGTTTGCATTTAGCTGAATAGTAAACTGTAAATCCTCCTTTCTACCAGCTTCAGTCAGCTCAACACATTCTGGAACCAAGTGGAACTAGCTTAAATTGACTTTATATATTAGTTTTGACATACTTTATCCATATTTTATTTTTAGGAAAAATCTGTAACTTCCAAGTGGTACTAATACAGTACTATGATTATCTTATAACTTAGCAGATGCTCACATACAAAGGTAGTCTATAAAAATGCTTTTCTAAACAGAAAAAAAAACCAGGTTGTTAAGCAGACCAAGAAAAATGAAGAAATAGATGGATGGATGAATAGGTACAGATTCATAGCTATATAGACGTTTTAAAAAAAATGATTGCAAAATTATTGGGGGATCGCTACAATTATTATATGCAAAGGAAAAATGAAGCTGTCGCAAGCTTTTAATAAATGTTAGAAAACCTTGAATTCTATTTCAACTTTGCAATATTTCAGTGTAAAGAATGCCTCTTTTTCCTAATAAAGTATACAGTTACATAAATACACATGAGATGAATAGAGACATATTTTAGTTTTTGTATTTTTGAAGTACAAAAATAGGACATGAACTCATAAAGGTTCTTACACTATTTTTCCTGATAAGGCTGAATTGAATTTAACTTGGAACTGTCCCCTGAAGTGAGTTTGATGCAGCGGAGCAATTTTTAACAAGGTCTGATTTATTTATGTGCCATGTTTGCTTTCTGAACAGTAGGAAGTTCACCGTCACCATTACTCTTTGCTGCACAGGCTGCATTTGTTTCAGATGGGAAAAAATGTGCAGTAGGAACTCAGCTACACTTTATAAACTTAAATACTTTCAATATTTTCTTATTTACGTGTCATATCTGCATGGAAACATGGAAGCTGCTCTGTAACTTAGCTATAAAAACAATATAAACCAAACCTATGCCTTCTTTACATCCCCTCATCCTCTCATACTTCCTGCCCTTTTTTTGTCTCTGACTTCCTTCCTTTCACAAATGTCATCTACAGTTTTAAGGTTGTGCGTGTTTAAATTTTCCTGAGTGCAGCAAAGGCTACATGGGAAGAGCTTTTAAGTCAATAGATTGATTGATACTTCTAGAACAACTAAATCACTATTATGTGGCTTTTATGTCTAGTCACAATGGACCTTTATTCTGCATGGACTATAATTTCAAAGAAAAGGATATCCATGTAAGTAATTGTGTACTATGAACCAGTATGAAATATTGTTTATAATGGGCAGCAACTGAAAATTGATAGCCTGAAAAGGAGACAAATAAGCATAAGGCTATATCAAATGCTTTGTTAAAAATGATAAGAAACCTATCTCGTATTTCAAGCTCCTCTAGAACAATGGAAAGAGCTAATATAGAGATTGACTGTGTTAATGATCTGCATTCATTTCCAAATATGTCATTTCTTTTATTATTCCCGCAAAAAAGAGAATGCATAGTTTGCACAGAATATTTTGGCAAACCCCTTTTTGTGCTGTTTTTTTTTTTCTATTGATATTAACAATCTCATACACCTCCTTTATTTATCAAACTTTTTCCCCCCAAAGCTCCAACCTTACTTCACTTTCCCGGTAAATAAGTTTACAGAGACAATGCATTTTAACCACTGTCCACACAGCTGGATCACTCATTGTTAGCAGTGTTTGCAGTGTGACAATGGCTGGAATACAAATTCAGATAACAGTCATGAGAAAACTGTATCTATGATCTGGCCAATACAGACTTGGCCACTGCAGCCAAATATATATCAGTGGAAGCATTCATCCAACCAGTATCTAAAGAAAGGTGTCACCGAATAAACAGTCACACATTCCACCTGATCAGCCAATGGTTTTCTAGGGTGTGGCTTTCTCTGTTACATCATTGAAGAGACTTTGCACTGTACACTGCATCACAGAGCAAAGGGTTTTAAAACAATATTTTTAAAAAGAGAAAAGACCACAATCGCTGGAAATGTTAAAAAGACCTTCTTGGGCTTTATTAATTCAACTCATTAAAAACATGTTTTACAACAATTCTTCATTGCCCTTTAAGACTGAAAAAGCAATGAAATGTTCTCATTTTGGCCTGCTGTTCAAAGTCAAGCAAATTTATACAAAGTGTCTCACACTTTATTCAGTATCCAATTCATTGCCAAAAAAATCAATCACAACATTTTAAACAATGGGCAATTTTACAAGTTCATTTAAGTGCGGTAAATTCACTTGCATTATTACATTATTACATCTTAATTGACTTATATATATAAATAACCAGATCAAATATGCATTAAATCCTTCATGATCTCTCTAGTATTCATGTGATTTCCATCTCTTTAGATCCAGTCAGTACCTTATTTACAGGCTGTGTACCCAGATGGTGTATTTTTGGCATATTCTTAGACTCATATACAGGTATATTAATCTAGATTGATCAGGTATGCCACTTTAAGTAATAAAGTTTTAAAAAAACCTAATCAGTTAGTACATTGTACTGATAATGGTAATTCATCTGAGAAAGGCTTACATGGCTAAGCTTTAACATCAGTTGCTTTATACATTATGTATTTGGAGATTCCCAATTTCCTTAAATACATATATGCATAGAAGCATCTGTGGTTGTTTCACCCCTGATCCCACTACAGTGCTAACACATACTACTGCAGCAGAGCTTTCTGTATATCACTGACCTTTATTCTGCATATAGAAGAGTAGGGTTTCTATTTTGTAACCATAGTCCCATTTACAATCTAATGAAGAGTTTTGCACTCTGGCCAAAATGTATTAAGCTCAGAAAAGCCTGATTTCACTTTTCCGAGTTTATTCCCGCCAGATCTCGGAAGTCTCTCGTGGTAAGTTTCTAAATTATAGTATTTCTTGCGGGGGGTATACAGCTCACAACTCTTAGGTGATGTTTAACTTTCACTCCCACAATCTACATCAAACTAAAACCCTACCTGTATACATTGGAAGCTGTAGTTCAAGCCACAGTGTAATAGGTTAAAGATCCATGCAATTGTTCCTAATATAGTTCATGTAGTTTATTGCACACTTACAGATGTTATCATCCAAAAAAAGAAAATCCGCTTTAAGAAATGATTCCAGCATTCCCGAAAGAATATGCAAAAAAAAATACCTCAAAATTGAGGTCAAAAGCCTATTAGTTAATTCTATTTATGTCTGTGCCTTAAATCCATTAAAAAGAATCAAGCTGTCATTGTTTGCATCAAACATTCTAAATCTAAGTCAAGTGATGAAACCCAAACAGCTTAATCAGCTTTACTTGCAGTCATATTTAAAGGTCTTTGTCTAATATGAATTCTAGCCACAGAGAATTACTTTGTGCTGTTGTTGCAAAAGGGGGTCATTTTTGAAAGGGAATTTGATTTATCAGTCAAAAATCTCCAGCTGCTTTGAAGGGAAGGATTCTCTACTAAATTGACTGATTCACTCGTCTTCTGTCAATTTGTTGAGAAACTTAGGGTAGTAGCTGTCTATATTAACAAGGCCCCTTGCTGCAAGTATCGCTTTACATTGATTGAATAGAGTGATGCATTTTAAATTGGAAGCTAACGTTAAAATAGACTTTTTTTTTTTTCAATTCTATATTACTTTCGTCATTATTTTTAAAATCATATACTTAGATTGACATTTTTCTGAGATTTGTGTTCATGCTTTAACAGCATAACAATCAAATGAAAAAAAAAAGAGTAAATTCTCCACAAAATTCTACCAAATCTGCTATAAAAATATGGATTAGTTAACCTGTTCCCAGTAGTTTTTGGAGAATTGTATACATTGTTTACCTACTGACAAATATTCTTCTACATCATAAAAGAGCACTAGTCATATATGTTAAACATAAACACAGAATTTGTTGTTATTAAAAATATTACTCGCTAGTCAGTATAATAATGTATTCATAACATTCCCCTTCCCATATGCCACCTGTAAACTAAAGAATAATAAATACAATAATAAGAGGGATAGTAAATAGATGTATAAATAATGTAGCTCTAACAATGATTTCTAAGGATAGAGATCCATAGATATCCTTATGTAATAATGAACACTGTGCAAAGAAAGACATTTTTTACATTTAAAAAATATTGTATTCTTTTTTTTTTTTTTTTTTTTTTATCCAGAACCTTTTATTGGGCCTTTAATAAAAAGAAATACATATTGCTCCTTCAATGGTAGTCACATAAGTAACATGCAGTTCAGTAACGATGAAATAAGCCCATGTAATTACACTCATATACACTGCATGGTAACCTTCTGCAGCGTGTCATTAATTCGAACAGTGTCAGGATGATTTTAAAGGTCTCCAATTCTATACACATAAAATAAACAGTAACTACAGAACTGATTGCTGCTTCATGGCCTCTTTGAGCCAATCTTTAAAGCACTTTGTTTCCTTTATCACTGTTTGCCAAGGGTGTACTTGAAGCTGCAGGGGGTGCACAGTGGGTATTAGAGCATGTTCAATCAAGTCCAATATAATCTCAGCACTTATAGAATACACAACCTCACTCCTCTGACATACTAAATACAAGATTGAGTGCACAAGCTGAGGTAAGTGAGCAAATAAACAGTGGGATTCATGTATATGTTTCTATATATATTACTATATTCATGTAGTATTATTACTACGAAGAAAAAGGCTGTGCATATTTCAAATGACAATACCTGTTATAGTGGTTCACTAGGCATCTGTCTTTATTCCTTATGTGTGCTGGAGAATCCTTGCTAGTGGTGGAACATGCCTCCATATTGAGGTTGTATCTGGGTTTGAAAATACATTTTGTGCTCTGCTACAATTGTCAAATCATGTTTATTTGTTCCATTCTTTTGTTTTGAATAGATAAAAAAATAGTTATTTTACATTGTGTTAAAGAGTTTAGTTTCATTTATCCATATGCATGAACAATGCTACTTTAAAATGGTGTAAAACAATACATAATAACCTAGAATATAATGCTGGAAAAGACACAAGTCCATCCAGTTCAGCCTATTTTTCTGCAATCTTGATCCAGAGGAAGGGAAAAAAAAACACACGAGACAAGAGCCAATTATTCGCATATTAGGAAAAAAAATTCTTCCCAACTTCAAATATGGCAATCAGAATAATTACCTGGATCAAGATCCTACCTTCAGTTATCTCGTACCCATAACATGTAATGTTCTTACACTGGGGGAAAGCATCCAAACCCCTTTTAATCCATTTCACTGGCCACTAAGCTCCAAAAGTACTAGCCCTACACCTGAAGAGCATGATGGAATCTGTTTCCCTCTACTGTGTTTGTTCTGTGAGTGTTTCTATACTGTATATGTCTAGTGCTTTCATTATTCACAATGCAGAACTTAGAAAGATATATAGCAGCTATATTCCTATGTAAAGAAAAGATCCTGTACTGAACAGTTCAATTAATTCCTGCAGTCACTAATTAACTTCACAATCCATTAATGCACTTCATTTCCCTTAGCAATGAAAGTATCATTTGTTGTTTTCACCATTTCAAAATTAGGATCCCAGTAGTTATTGCCCCTGTTCTTCAAAAAAGTACAAATCTAAGTGCTCCTTCCTTACAACATGCTATGGCTATATTTCCATCATGGCTTTTCTTTCCAATCATATTTAACACACAGCTGAGGGATACCTGGGTCCAGTTCCCATGCAGCTTCATGAGATATGGGGCTCATTTTGCTAATTTGACATGGTCAGTGGGAAAATTCTTATTGTTCAAATTATTATTCATCATGCCTCATTGGGAAATTACACGCTGCTTATAGCATATTATTTGCACTCTGTCACACCCCTACAGGTCAGTTTGTTCAGCTTTAGGGAGATGAGGTGATTATGCTCCTGCTCTCTCACACATAAAGATGACTTTGTCATGATTTGGAAGATGGAAAGAGAAGGCTGTCTATCTCAGTCTTTCTTTAAGTATGCAAATCTTTTAGACCTTTTTGGTTGGCAACCACCAGAATGTTCAGAAGGCGCTGTCCCTTCAACGGTTTTCCTCTTTATGGGAATTAATTCTCTCTGAGGAAGCCCCGTGAAGAGGCTAAACGCGTTGGAGCTGTCATCACACTGTGACTCTAGAAAGTGATTTTATCTACTTTTTAAATGTGAGTGTATACATTTATATTGAATTAATTTTTTTTAACTAGCTACACTGTTGTAGTTTTTCTTCAATACAGTAAGCAGATCCTGAGATGACTGTATGCAGACTGCACTTTGTTGCGGAGCTGGGTAACTATTTGGTAACTAAATGACAAGAAATGATTATTGTGGGAATACATTTTTATACATTTGAATCTAATAGTGACAGTGCATAGTATGCTATATTAGTTCTTTTTTTTTGAAGGGACAGCGCACTCGATCTGTACATTCTAGTAGTTGGTTACAAGAAGTGGGCTTGAGAAGAATTGCTGTATCCCATTAGTAGACAAATGTCATTAGAGGTTTCACTACCTTTTTTCTACTTTTTGGTGGCAGCCTGTACTGAAAATAAACACAGAATTCGAGCCCTGCATAGTGGGTCATTGGGTTGCATATATGAACTATTGCAGAGCAGTGTTAAACCATTTTTCTTGCTAACATTGCATTCTTCACTAGGTGAATAACTGAGCATTTGTTGTATATTTCTTTGAATATTAGTATGCTCTTGGAGCTTTTTTTAATTATTATTTTATTTCTACATATTGTATTTGCTTGATTACTATAAAAGGGCCAGTTTTAAGTGGGTGCAAACTGGGCAGTTACCCAGAGACCTCAGTACCTAGGGGGGTTTCCACTACAAACAGACCTATGCTGTTTACTCTTTCTGATTTCAATTGGCCTGATAAACATACCAGAATATGCAGCCAGACTTTCAGTTGTGCCAAGGGCCATACTCTGTCTAAAACTGGCCTTGATTTCAAATGCTTTGCTGATTCTTACCTGCTTTAACACCACCACCCATCTGTACTAATTCCAGTTCCAATTCTTGTGACATCATGTCATGCCTTTCTTTAAATCAAAACAAGTGAATGCATACTGATTGTATTGTTCTTTGTAAACCCAAAATATCATTGCCCATTACATTGCATAAAGCTCTGTCTTCCTTGTCACAAATCAGTGTGAGTGTTACTGCCTAGTTGTTGCAAAAAAGCAACCTACCATTGATTGATCCCCATGGTAGGTATAAGCTTACTGGCACGACACAGTTTTGAGACAATACTGAGGCAAAGAACAAAGGCAGAAAAGACACTCACAGACAGTTGTTTCAGGCCTTCCTGGGATTTAATAATGTATGGCTAGTTTCTGCAGTGAACTGTTTTTTTTAAACTACAAATGTTGTGAAGTAAAAAGAAGAAATGCCACATCACAATGGGAGATACTGGAATGAATTCTTGTATTATATTCAGGACATATATAATTATCAGGAATACAGAAAACATAAAGGATCAAAACTTGCAATCTGTACTGTACTTGGATTTTTCAACTAAACTTTAACATTTAGGTGCACAAGTTAAAACAGTTGGAATTTTACCCATGCTTACAAAACATTAGCATTATCAACCTAATGATAATAACTACCATGTTCTATTCCTTGAAAACTGCCAGTCCAGTTTGATATTTTACCAATGAATTACATTAAATCTCAATGCTTTGACATTAAAATCATTCATGTGTGCTGAATTAGCTGTCCTGTGTTAACTATAACCTTGAGATGCTATTTATGAATAAAGAACACTGCAAATTATTACACAAGGTGCTATCAGCAGTGTTCGGTAAAAGGTAAACAATAGAGATGTGTATGTTTTTGGGTTCTGATTTCATTGTTGTTTAGTTGCAGTGTTTGAATTAATTTTGATGTTATAATTGCCATCACTAGACACTAGACTAGTATAACAAGGGGGCATCCTCTATGTTTAGAGGAAAGAAAGTTTCTGCATCTACATAGAAGGGGATTTTTTACTGTAAGAACAGTGAGGTTATGGAACTCTGCATGAAGAAGTTGTTATGGTTAATTCAATTAAAGAGTTCAAAATTGGTTTGGATGCTTTCCTTCAGTGTAAGAATATTATAAGTTATGGGTAATAGATAACTGAAGGTGGGACCTTGATCCAGGGAATTATTCTGATTGTCATATTTGGTGTCGGGAAGGAATTTTTTCCCTAATATGAGGATAATTGGCTTTTGCCTCATGGGTTTTTTGCCTTCCCCTGGATCAACATTGCAGGAAAATAGGCTAAACTGGATGGACTTGTGTCTTTTTTCAGCCTTATAAACTATGTTATAAATGGTGGGCCAGGGTACTAAACTGATTTATGGGGGGAAAAATACACTGAAAACATCAATATTACATACCGCATTGGTTTCTTCAATTCTAGCAGATACCAACCATGGGACCAGTTTTGCATGTGTTTAAAAGAAATTGGACTTCAGCCACCCTTGAACTGTGGAGTAAGTCCTATAGTTCCTAACAGCCTTGAACTGTAAACATTCCTACACTAAGTTGACAAATAAGTCTGTACCAGCCTTTGTGCGTACAATCTGTAATTATTGTAATTATTTAATTGTTTCAATTACATTACACTAAGGAAGTGCTGAGTGAATTAGTGAAGGAAGTAGTATACAGTAGATTTCTCATTTACACTTGACCTTTACTTTTAATCTATAATTGAAGACTTCTCACTATTAAATAAAAACTAATGTACCATAAACATAAACGATAAGCATACAGGGTCTTCTAGAGTAAATTGCTATATTATGAAGCAGCAAATCAGTACCTCTGGGATGTAGTGCTATCTTATAGAACTACTGGAGCTAGTATTTCACAGCCGGGAGGATACTACCACCCTGAAATGTTGTGCGGTTTTTGTGTACTCAGCAATAAATAGAATTTTACCCTTATGACATGCAGTTGAGCAGCATGGTTGTTTTTCAGTTATGTCTGGGTCTACTGGTACCATTGACAGTTAGCTTTTGTAAATATTTGGTATTCTTAATTTTGCATGACATATCTTTTCATTATCTCACAACCACCATATTGGATCCTCATTAAAGTGCTAATAAACCATGACACAACATCATACATATTGTTTGACTGGGGAACATCACAATTGAATATTAATGAGGCATATTCTCTGCTGGTGCTGGTTTTCATATATGAAAGTGCCCAGGACAACAATTTTCTTAGCAAGGGGGGGCAGCTGAAATGCTACAAAGGCTACCATATATTTGTGAAATAATGCATGCAAATAAAGCTGAAATAATCAAATAGTAAGCTTGAAAGGAAAAGACTGTGAGCCTCGTTGACTAAAGTGTGAATTCACCTCTCAAATTCATTTCAATGCAATTCAAGACGCATCACCAAAAGAGTTACAAATTCACTTCTCAGGATTAACTAAGTAGAGAATATACTTGCCGAACAGGTGGACAGAGGAGCAGCAAATGCTGGTGTAGTCAGTCAGATAGAAGTAGGATGATAAATCATGCGGAGTGAAGAGAATTCAACAAGTGAAGGGCAGTGACGTCAGTCTCACACTGTCCCACTAACTGTATTCTGTGAATATTTTATTTCTATGTCACCTTGTTCCCAGGTCATGTTGTCATTTAATCACAGTCGCCATTGTGACTATTGAATGAATAGTGGCCTTGGGCAATACTGGAGCCCTGCCATTAAACCCCCAATTCATCACTGTGAAATTGTGAAGTCAAACAGGTGAATTCAGAGCAGTACACATAGTTGCATTTGCACCTTCAACATACTCCACAGAAATAGATGTAGTTCTTGAATTGGAGCGGGGATAGTACTGATTGCTTTATTTAACCATAGTGGAGCTATTGTAATAGCTTTTTCCCAATTTACTGTATCCTATACATTCATTCCCTCTGCATTCTTATCTACACCCTTCTTTTAAGAATCTCCTATAAGAATGTGAGTCAGAGTGAGTAACTAGTTAGGCAATTAGAATAGGCACTGATGTTGGAAAAGTGGAGCTGGTGTCACTGCTAGGATGATTAAACAGACAAGTACTGGAGATAGTTTGTCAGTGGGAAGAAAAACTAAGCTACTGAGCTTTGAACCTCTGTTGGTTTGTGCTTCACTTTACTATGAAACTCAAGACTGTAAAAAAAAAATTCGGACTAGTGCTCAAATAAATATTATACAGTTACTGTCTGTGGCTGCCTGGTAGAACTATCTTTTCATATGTAAATATAACAATGAAGGAAACACAACTAAGCAATAATAATTGTTACAATGCCTGACCATCCATGAATCTGTGATGGGCATGTCTGGGTGCTGTAGCTATTAGACATTCAGCAGTGTTACTGAGCATTCCTCAAGGTCATACTGTATTGAGTATACCTGATGGGCACATTGCAACTGGTTATATCATTAGTGTGTTGTAATAGCAGCAGAACAGTAGTACCGGAATCTTTCCAATTGCATTGGAGAAATAATTATCAATTACAAACTTCTTACTGGCCATGCAACTCTTATTAACACTGTAGCAGTTATTGCCACATTCTATTGGCACTGGGGGGAAGTAACTGGTGATTAGAGCTGTAAAGTGTTTATTATGATGATGAAAATGTAACAGGATCCTTTGAAAGAAGCGGGTATTGTCAAATGTCTAAATGGGCTTGGCTATAAATGTGCAGAATATAAAATCTCTAAACGTTTTATAACCCCAAGATAACCAGAAACCTCAAAGAGGATAAGAGATTGTCTTAGATTACTAAAACTTTATTTGCAGATAAAGGGAGACCAATGGAAATGCATAATAATTCCATCTACTGTAGCTTCATCATAGTTGTGTTCATTCACTTGTAGGGGAAGTCCAGAAAACAGCAGAACACTATTACAGGAATTAAGCATAGTTTACTGATATTTCATTTGATCTGACAATGTATTATTCAGCAGTCTACAGACATATGTTACGCATTAGTGTAATTATCATAAAATATGAGTCTAATAAACAAAAAACCTTATACAAACTAGAATATCACATGGAAGTAGCCACATTTTATTCTCTAAATATGGGAATATTTGCATTAGCAGTTGCTGGATAAAACATTAAATATTTACAAACAGTGGCACATTTAATAGATGCAAAGGAAAGGTAATCATGTCAAACAGCAAATGAATCCAAAAGGGCATTACCCCATTTTACATTGGTTAATAGGGTTCTAGCATTTAATAGAGTTTTAGCTCCCTTACTGATTATTTGTGTAAGAAAAGCCATGCAGAATGCTGTACACTATTTCAATCCATAATTATTTATCAGAATGACTCTAAAACATTGGCAAAATTCATTTCACAAATTTTACAGGGAGCCAGATTCACTTGAATAGATCATTAAACATTCCTAGGTAATGCACACAGCTAATTTTCTAAAAAAGACAATCATGTGCCTCATCGAGCAAACTAAGATATAAAATATTTGGACATTTATTTAGGGAACATGTTATTTAATTGACTATCTTGTTCTGATTGTAGTTCAGACTTAGTCACAGAAGACAATTTGTGGGTTGCTATACAAATATACAGTAACTCCAGGAACATATCAATATAATAAAGTTAACAATAAACCATGTCAAATTAGACTCCTGTAATTCAGGAAAGTGTGAACTTAACTGGTGATCCTTCGATTCACCTCCCCAAGACTGGTATGCGCTCCCAGCTCTCCTGCATGCGGAGTGAACACTTTAACCCTTTAACTGCCAGCTGATTTTTTTCCCGTGCACCCCGTATTGCCAAGCTGTTTTTAAGCATTTTGCGCTGTAGGTGTTTTACCAAAGATTTTGCAGGGAAAGCAATATAATTTCCAGGAAAATTATATATTGTTTTTTTCAGCACACTTTGGGCTTTAACATGCAATGTCTCATTTGTCGTTATTTTTTTGCTTCTTTATTATTTTGTGTGAAATATTTAAAAAAATAAATAAATAAAATTAATATTTTCTCTTAAAACTGTCACTATTTTTAACAGAAAAAGTATGGTTTCTTGGTAAAACTATACTGTTTTTAAAAGACCCATTCCTCCTGATTACAACAATACCACACATGTATCAAAAGACATCCTTTCTTGCCCAGGAGACACTCCTAATTGAAATGAGTGCATTACAATATTTTAGAAAAAAATCAACCAATTATGCATACCTTGCAGTTTTTCAGGATAAACTACCATTTATCAGGGGCTGTTGGCACAGATCTGGGGCTTTTGGCACAGATCTGGGGCTGTTTGCACAGATCTGGGGCTGTTGGATCAGATCTGGGGCTGTTGGCGCAGATCTGTCACTGGGGTGGCAAATCTGGGGCTGGGGGGCAACTCTGGGGCTGAAGGGTCA
>WMED01002391.1:0-14636 GCA_019650415.1 Pipa parva
CAGCTTGGCGATACAGGATGCACAGGAAAAAAATCGGCTGGCAGTGAAAGGGTTAATGCACTCGCTGATGTCCGTGTGTGCAGGACATCAGCGAGCACAGATCAGTCAGTGCGAAGTGAGGCGAATCACAGGGGGGTGGCAACCACAGGGACCCAGTTTAGGAACCTAGATCCTACTGTTAGTTCACCTTAGGGTAGTGAGAATTGCAGTGTGGATTCATTTGCTTGGGTGGCATCAGACCCCACCGGGAGGTTAGAGGCCTAGGGGGCCTAGTGTATTCCCTACCTGCTTTGGGATACACAGTGAGGTTTCATTAGGACAGGTGTAGGGACTAGGGAGAGTCCCCCTTGATGAAGGTATCCCTGAGAAGTCCAACCCATGGCTGATTTGGGACGTGCTGAATCCTGTTTTCCTCTGAGGGTGTGTAAGACTCTGATGATGAAGTGTAACTCATGGTGGTAATTATATAATATACAGTCCTGTGGACAAGGTTGTTATTATTTGCATGTAAATGTCTGTGTGCAAATGTGTGCTCTAATTAAGTGTCTTACTTGTATATTGGGGAGCACTGATGTATATGATGCTGCAATGATTGAAAACTTCTAGCTGCTGTGAAACTGTCTACCTTTGCTACTGTTAATAAACTTTGTTAATAACTTTGTTATTGTTTTGGAAGAACTAATGGTGCCCTAATTATTGATACATAAGTAACTGAAATGATTAACCTACTCCAATAAGTAAGCCAGGCTCATGCCCTGAGGTGTCTCATAGCTTGAAAAAAAAAAGGGTATAAAGTTGCATCCATATTTATGAAATGTGACAATTGTGCGAATTTTGTAAATATAGCCACAAACCCATTATAATAGCTTTGAACTTTTCTCACAAAACATGATTTAAACTGAATATCTGTATTTCATTTATCAGTGTTTTGCAGACTAGTAGAATAGTCCCATAATTAAGAACCAGGGCTCTTTCATTTCTAATAATGTTGGAGAATTTATATGGGTTTTAGCACAATAAAATGACACATGACTTAACTAAGAAGCTTGATCACTGTGCTGAGAATCAAAGATAGAATACTTTAAAAGCCATCAGAACACTGTATGAAAGATTTTACCATGACAAAAGGCACACGTACTTGTAGTGCACTCTAATTAGTATTATAACACTTCAAAATCAGTAACTGTCAAAATTGTTAGAACTAAGATTTATACAAAACCGATAACAAATATATGCTATGGTTATGAATATATGGGAGTGTGTTCAGATGCAGCATTAATAACTGCTCATTAACTCCATGCTCTGCTCTGTTTATCAGATACAAGGGAATCTGGGTTTTAGGAATCTAATGTGCAGTTCATTGTGTTTTCATAAGATTTTGCTTCCATATTGGTGGTACAGAGACAAGAACTGCTCAATCCCTAAAGTGTATGGGAGTGCTGGAGATACATGCTTCTTATGCTCCAGATTGGTGGTGTTGGCTGAAACACCCAGGATCTATCACCTGTGTCAAGATATTAAACCTTAGTGTTAAGGGTGGATTGTACTGAAAATTCCTTTTTTTGGATATTTAGGAAATCAGAGTCAATTTATGGTTTGTTGCTTGAAATGTGAGCATAGAGAGGTATTGTCTGAAGGTGCTGATAACCCCAAACATTGTTGAGAATAAATAGGTTAAAGTATCAAATATACCTGTGGACGTGTGGTCTATTATTTTGTCTTTTCTCTACATTGGGTTTATACAAAAACACTTGATGGAGTTTTACAAGGAGACATAGGAACACCATTAGCTAGGGGTCCCTAAGAGACGTGAGAACTTTACCAGAAGGTTACAGAGATAGAGGTTACACCTTGGTTTTTACTTTAGATCTAGAACTCTTCACACAGATGTGTAATATCTGTTAAATATTGTACCCCACTTGTGCTAAAACATATAGCAGGTAATATAATATAGCAGGTAATGCAATTGCATTGCTTTATAATTTTTTTAAAAACATGACACTGAATTTAAAGATAAATTTTGTCATTGCATAATTGGGTTTGTGCTTGAATTAGGGAATAAATCAATAAAATATTGGTGGCCTCAGGTTTACAAATCACGGCCCTGGAGCCAAACAAGTTTTCAACTCACAACTTGCTATATCAATGCTGCTCTCTACTGGAGTTGTGCTAAACTACTAGATGCAAATCTGCAGTTAATTAGCTCAATTGCATCTCACCCAAACTACAGCAGGAAGGGCATCAGTCAGAAATGTGTGGATAGACCTTTACAGTCTAGGTCTCAATAGGAACTAGAAAACAGACCAAAAAGGTTTCTTATTCCACAGTAAACAATGTCCTTTTAATTGCAGATATATAGACGGCATCTCCTCAGCAGAAACTGTTAAAGACAGCAGTTTAAAGACAAACATACAGTGGGGATATTGACTAAAGTCCAAATTGTTGCATAAAGGTGTGAACTCACCAGCGAAAGACAGTTGGGAACTTTGTCAGGGTCACAGATTTGCTATGGGAATCCGTCGACAGTTGAATTTTCACTTTAATCAATAACCCCCTCAGTGTATGAATGCTATTATCCATTTACCCAAAAGCAAATTTTATAATTTTGTGTGACAAGTAGTCACTGAACAAAATGCAAATGATAGTTCAAATAATAACTGCAGTTACATTTTCTACTAGAATATTTTCATCCGTAATGGACCAGGCCTGTTCTGTATATTAAAAGTTTTACAGCTCATTTCAGAAATCAAACAAGTTTTAAGCATACATTATTTATGTTCTTTTTATGATTGTGGCTTAAAAATATTATCTGAACAAAATGCATGCTGTGAAAATATGTTTAGAACAAAATGTCCACGCTTTTTTACAGTGCTAAAAATCTTGCAGCTGTTAAAATTGGCAAACAATTTTGTTTCAGGCTAATCGCATTTTTTGCTGTTCAGTTATGCATAAGGTTGATACACTGCACTAATATTTGTTCGGTGTGTACAGGAACATAATGTATCACAAATACAGTATGTCTAATTCATGAGAACTAAAACTGCACATGCCATATATACTCCTTAGATAATTGTTAGTATATGGAAAGCCGCAAATAGCTCCTAGGCCTTTACTTTATGCTTTACTCTGGAAGCATTGGATATAAAATACTGATTAATGTGTACCATAACAGAAGGACTGTATTATATTGTCAAGTTTCTGTGTTCTACAGATATAGTTGATGATAACCTTGTACTTGTTAGATACTAAAACAGATAAATAGATGTCTTAATGGGATGATCTGATTTTCATTTAGCCTAACCGCTCTTTACATTGCTAGCAGATTTGGCCTGTTTTTAATGAACAAGAGTCATTAAATATAACACTGCCTAGTAGCTACTTAGTAAAAAAAAAAACAGATTTTGCAGTAACCAGTTAATTTGAACAGTAGCTGACTGCTCACTAGTTATATTACTCTGCAGTACAGTTACTTTGTTCAGTATACAGCAGTCTATGATAAATAATAGACATTTATTTATTAGCCCAAACATACTCCTCAGTGCTCAGTCAGCAGGCCATTCAAATGTGCATTAATGACATGAGTAACATGGGTACATCTGATAAATAATCTCCAACTTCAGTCACTTCTACATTCAGCCATTTTCTCCAGTTTTTTTTCCATAATCCAGTTTTTCCAGTTACTCCATCTTACCTTCTTCTTATCCCAGGACTTATTATGTAGAAGCTCAAACACAGGTTCTAAATGGTTATTTTCACTTTTTTTGTGACAATAACAGCTTTATCTTTATATGTTTAGCGTCAGATTATATTATTAGATGGGAAGTTGATCAAAGTATCAAAGCAAATTCTTTCAATTCTTAGTCCTGAATAGAAAAATCATGTCTACATGTCTGTAAGGTCATATCTCCCATTCTTCCATGCACGGTAGCCAACCACAATCCTACACTGAACAATGCTCCACAAGATGCATGTTTTTAATATACATGTTGCCCTGAAGAAATCAAAGAAGAGGATTAGGGGTAATTCAGGAATGCTCAAACTTACCTTGCGATGCTTCTCTTCACTTCGCCGAGTCAAGTACGCTCTCCCCTGCTCTCCTGCACTCGGAGATCAGCGAACGCTTTAAAGGTACTTCAGCGAGGCGACTCGAGTAGTCGCAAGGTGAGCTGAAGTACCTTTAAAGCATTCGCTGATCTCCGAGTGCAGGAGACCAGGGAGCACGTACCCAACTCGGCGAAGTGAAGAGAAGCATCGCAAGGTAAGTTTGAGCGTTCCTGAATTACCCTTTTCGAACCCTATCCTTATCCACCAAATTTAGTTTTTTAGGAATGTCCCTCATGCTACAGCACAAATAACTACGTTAGATTTTGGGCCTACTATTTCACTATAATATATTTTCCTCAACCTCTTTGTTTTAAAAGTGATCACCACCTCCATTCATCCCTCTTCACTGTCTCCTGACTGACCAATTTCACCTCTTGGTTTCCTGCTTGCCAAAAGCTCCATCTTTCATCATTCCCCTCTTTGTCCCTTAAAAGATTGCCATTACAGTTTAACCACTAATAGTACCAGTTTAATTAACATTTTTAAGATAAACCATTCATGCCAATAGGTTATCTGGAGCACTCTCACCTGGAGAAGAACTTGATGTCCAGAATTATTTTTAGGTGCATCTTTGATATTTTTTGTTAGACTGTCTCGGCTACAGTTTTTTACTACAGTTCTTACCACCTAAATCACTAAATACAATTCAGTATAAGAAGAGTGCATAAACCCTGTTCTGCATTTGTGCTTCAGATGCCTAGCAACACTTTTAACACTTTTATGTATTTATCATTGAAAGTATTAGATGTTTGGTTGTTAGAGGAAGGAGCTGGGGTGAGGTATAAAAAATTATGATAGGAAACATTTCAGTACAACATAGTGCCTTTGGTACTTTAAGAACATGACTGAATATTATTATCAAATATTGAAATAATTAATTTTGCAATGGGAGCACTTCAAAATTAGTTATTGGAATATTGTTTTGGAGAACTTTCTCCTCAAACTTTGATAAATATGGTCTATGGTACAGAATTCAGTTTTTTTAATGAACAAAACAAAACTTAAAAATTAAGACCTATTAGTTTAGTATGAAAGCATATCATTGTCCCCAGGTCTTCCATTCTAATGAATCTTATTTCATCTATAATGCATAAAAAATGCATTTCTTTGAATATATGGCCTTCTCACAATTACTAATTTCTACCTCTTTTGTTTATTCAGGACAGTTGTTATATATTTTTTATTATTATATTTGATCATTATCAATTTATTTACATTTTTAGCGCTGCACTATACACTTTTTTGTTTTTAATTTCTACCTCTGCACTGATCAATGGTTCAAATATAGCGCTGCAACCTGAGTCAAGCTATATTCCTCCTACATAGAAAGTCTGTATATCTGGAATGTTGGTAAAAATTACAAGGCAGATACTCACAAAATGCTTTGTACCTTTTCAGAAAAGTATAAAATTATCTAATAATTATTAGATAATAATACTTATATTATTTTATAAATAATAGGATCATTTAAATGCCGGTGTGAATACTACCGGTATTCTACTCCTGAGGAAGCGAAATGCGTAGAGTGGAGAGGACTGTTACCAGACCACTGGGCACCTCATTACAGAGCGATCTCTATTCTGTGTTTCCTGCACCAGACTTTTACTGACAGCCTTGTGCTGCTTTTACATGTGTTTGACTCACACATGCTTGTGAGTATATTTATTGTTTTATTTCTCAAATGTTGATATTAAAATAGTATTACACTATTTTAGCTCTCTTTTTTCCTTGAGTATCCTGCTATTGCCTATCTACATGTTCTCCATAAGATGAATTGAGATGGAAGAAATTAGCATTTGGTGATAAGATTGTTACTACAGATTGTTACTACAGGCTTTTGTTTTCTTACCATCTGGTGAGCGCATAATTTGTATTCACCTCTCACTCAGTGTGAAGTGTTCACGTTGTTGTGGGTTTTTTTGATAGTATCTTTTTTCTTGTACCATCCACTGGGTCCTTTTGGCTATATATTATTTAAAGATTACATGATCAATTATCACATTTAATGCACTATCAAGCGTGCATTTGTTGCGCTTTTCTCACAACTAGGTCTTTTTTGGAAATTTCATCGGAGGAGTTGAGAAGCGGACTCCTTGGAGAAAGCAGCAATAAGGATTTTTCCAACACCATTTGGACACTAATTTTCATTTATTGAGAGTGTTGCAGTGTGAGTTTTGCTTTTTCAGTTTTCAGAAAAGTATACCTTTTTAAATGTTACTCTATTTTACTAAGCAGCATGAAGTGGTGATATGTCTCAATACTGTGGAAAGCTATTAAAACCTTCCATATTTGTAATATAGAAGATGGGCAAATTCATTTGTCATTTTCTTTTTTATATTTATAAAGCTTAAGATATTCAAAAGATTCAAATGAGATAATTTAATAGGGATAAAAGGCTGTGGTTTCCCACACCATATGTCTGAATAAAGTCTTCTCTCCCCATGTCTGCACACAGTAAAGAATAGTTTAGGCTGTACTGGTGGTGCTGAGCTTTTGTTATTTTAGACAGCTTCATAATTAACATCATTTTGTAATGAAGTACAAGTTGCTTTTGATATCTTTTTAATGCTAACTTTAGAAAGGTTGTTAGCAACACAACATTAACTGTTTTCCCTAATCATAATGAGCACACAAATGAGATTTACCTGAACAGGTGTACCGTGTGACCCATCCATGGCTGTTTGACTTGCCACCCACTCTTTGCATCTTTAGATGTGCACAGGGATGTTGCTGGTACACCAGGGTATTGAAAGAACATATGTTTGTGCAGGTGTCTACATTTATCTATGAATGTTTAGAAAGTATATATGGAATTGCATATAATAAGAAAAAAATGCATCTGTAGAAATCATTATTACTTTAGAGTGTCTGCCTATTTTATTCAGATAGAAATTTGAGGGATGTCTGCCGTCCACTGTGTTTTTATTTTGGTTGGTATTCCTCACTGCGTTTCAGTTATATCTAGGTTAGCATATTTTAAGGTTTTGGATTTGGAATTGTTTTTAAATTGCAGAATTAAAACAAATGTAAAAAAAATAAAAATAAATCACATTTCAGTGTATTTCTTGTCCTCGTGTAACCAGTGCACAGTGTCTGGATCAATCTGGAAATGATAAAGGACTGAATTAAAGTTACCCTTACCTTTTCTGGTGTCTTCTCAATGAAGTAGTCCTGAATGGGTCCATGTAGATTGTGCCTCAACTGAACTGGAGCCATTAATGTTACTGACAGGGAACTGGCCATAGATTTATTTTGAATATAAATAATAATTTTTTTTTTATCAATTAGCAAAGGGTGGGGTGACAACAGATCAATACCCCATGGATTATGGTGGATTAAGAAAGATGATGATAGCCTTCCATGGACTACATTATGGCCAAAGATGGATGCCCTTCCATTGTCATGGGCAAAAGAGGTGTGAGGTTTTTTCTGAGAAGAAGACATCCAAAAAGTAAGGTCACCTTAATTTTTTATCTTTACCCGTTTGCCAGCACATTAAAGGACCTTCAATCCAACTTCGACCCCTCATCCTACATGCAAGTAGAGGGTGCGGAATCTTAGGGTCTCCACTCTGCATTAAGTTAAAAGCTGTGGGACCTTAGGAAAGGATATATCTTATTTTAGGTCCCCCAACCTCATTGGCAAGGGGGTCGGAGGTCAATGGAGAGGGCAAGCAACTGATCCCCTCCAGGGTTCTGCCACCAGCCCCCTGGTTAAAGTGTGAAGGTTATCCCTTACAATTAATGGGCCCTCTAGATAAACAGAAAGTGTAGCCCTTTGCCTTACCAAGCAGTGATAGTTGGGATAGTTCTGAAATGTGGTAAATTTGTGACCAATTCACAGCCTAACACGGTCTCTTAGTTATGTGCTTTTCAACAACATTTTATGTCAGCCTGCACATGAAATTCATCTATATATCATGCATCAGTGTGATGTATGTATAATTTTATTTATAAAGCGCCACAAATTTACGCAGCGCTGTACAGTTCAGCGATTCAAGTACAATACAGACAAGGGAAAAGTGCATTAAACAATACAAGTAAAATATCACAAGGATACATCAAATTAAGTGCAAGGTAGTGATTGACACAAGAGGTTGGAGGTTCCTGCCCCAAGGAGCTTACAATCTAAGTGGGAGGAAGACTTACATACACAGACAGGACAATCAAAATGATCAAAATGGTGAATTCACCAAGGTGTACTGCTCCAAATTTCCCAGATCAAAGTGGAAAAGCAGGTGGTGGATAGCAGGGTCTGGTTTTGTGTAAGGCTTCTGTTCACCCAAGAGTCATAAAAAATATATTAATCAATTATCAATATTTAGTTAATAACACGCATCACATAGAATGGGGTGGCAGTAACACTTTTTGTAATGTGGTGACTATAATACAGAGACAGTAGTGGTAAACAAAAGGTAACAAATTGGTGACCTTGTTCTTCCTTATAATCAATCCTGCATATTAATAGTAACTTGGCATTAATATAATAAAGATACATTTAGAGAGACATTTCCTCTTTTAGACAGATGTGTGAGAGTCACTTCCTCTCATTTGGGCAAATTCATATCACTGCATGACCACTACTGTTCAATTGACTACATCACACTACACAACATTTATGACTGTTCACTTCTTTGGTGAGGGAACTAATTATTTTGTGAATAAGGAGTACTGAATCTGCATCTGTTGAAACGTAGCAATGAGAAAGAATGCAATTTTGCTACACCCATTGAATTTGCACTTTAATGAATAATCCCTTGAGAAAGTATCTTTTTAAATTAGGACTTCTTTAACTTGTATAAAGAATGCATGGTGAAGAACTGTATTTTTACTTTACCTACTGTGGTTCTTTTAATATTAATTGATAATTATACTAATTACTGTGGTGTCTATACATAAAAGCTATAAATAGACTATGATCCCACCAATCACACTTCAATATATTTAAGCACAAACCAAAGGGAGATATAAAATAAAAACCTTCCACATCCATAAGTTAGAAATAAAAAATATAGTTGTAAGTGTCTTTTTTTTATATAAATATATATTTTGAATTCACTGATATATGTATCAGAAATCCCACTGCACAGAGCTAAGCCAGGTTTTGTTCTCTCTGCTGGTTACAGCCATAAGGGGCTTTCTGAGCAACTATATGAATAGGTAATATCTAAAGTTCCATTTTTCTTATTAGACAAATAATCCTGATCCTTTAAAGAATGTACTGAACCTATAACACTAGCTACTACATAAGGAGGAACATATAAGTGTATTCTCTATTCTATGCAGTTATACAAGACAGTAGCAATATCACTTTGTACAATAAAGACTGCCTGAATTAAGAAATGACTATCTAGTATCTTCAAAATTATAAGTATAGGAGATGATGCATTTTAATGTGGACTTCGTCACTTTAAAAGCTCTGATCTAGTACGCTCAGAATTCTAAATATAGGAAATGGTGCGTTTTAATTTGGACTTCAAGAAGCTAATGATAAAGTCATTGGTGAAGGAGGGATTTATAAGTGGAATTCAAGTATATTTACCTGGATTCCTATACAATCCTAATGATTAACAATATTCTCCAGTCATCTTCTATTAACCACAGCTATGGGTATCTGTAGATAAGCTACACTGAAGAATGTGATTCTACTTTGCAACTGTTTATCTATGGTCAAGGGTTTAGAATATATTTTGCTGTGTGCAGCCTTTATGCATCATTATTAAAGAGTCTTCATTATTTTCCTTATCTTCAGATGTTTTCTCAGTTATTAGGGATGTTCCATTTTCTTTTTCTTTCTTTTACATTGCATATTAATAACATTTAAAGCACGAGAAGTGCTTTCCTGGCATTTAAAATATTGAAAGTGCAATCTAAAGGCCAGTGGTACAATATTAAAATTACATACTTTACATAGATAATTTATTGCAAGAGCAAATCAAAAATCTTTAGTTCGAAAGGAAGGTCAGGAGTTTAAAACATAATCAATAAAACATGTTTTATAATAGCGCTGCATGGAAGGTTACAATCTATTCATTAAAGATCTTAATTTTTAATTCTGGAGTTTTATTTTGTACAAAGGACTCAATTAATAAAAGGAGCAGATGAAGTTGAATCTCTACATCCCTCTACGTAAATCTCAGGTCTGCTTTATACAGATAATTTTACTAAAACAATCCATTTTGTTTCAGAATCTGGATCCTTAGGGGTTAACTTTCAAACATAGGTGCAAAATGGTTCTGTCATGCTTAGCTACCAATCAGATGGCTTGTTAAATTACACCGTCTGCAATAAGCTGTCTAAAGATAATCACTGATTGGTTGCTATGGTGCTGCTTTAATTTAACAAATTACATTTAGTTTGCCTCATGACCTATACTGATTGCAAATAGAGTGGAAGTGGCTTTATGTAAATTTAAACTTTTTTTACTTTATATCCCATTAGTTGTTATGTTTGTGGCTAGTCCAGTTGTGTTTCTTGCATTTTTGAATGCTACCATTGCATTAACTCAAAATCTGACTTTATATTCAGTGTTGAACTGGCTGGGACACTGGGAAAATTCCCGGTGAGCCCGCCCAGCCATGTTCACAGACAATTGACCACAGTTGTTCTCTAAACCTTACTCTTATTTGCATAACGGTAGCAGGACAACATCAACAATGTCTTTCAGTGAAATGATATTTTCTTTTTTTTTGAATAGTGCCATCTAAATGAAAATTTTACTTTGTGGCCCAGTAAAATAATGTTAAATAATTTACAATAACAATGATAGATGTGTTTGTCAAACAAAATGAGAAACCAATTGAATTGGCTTGATTTTTCGTGTACTTTACATGCAGCAACATTTTTGCAAGAGTTTTACCCAGCTGTAGAAAGTTTTTCAGTTGCTAGGCAACACCCTTTTTGATTAACATTTTGTAACAAAAATGTTGACATTAGTCATCCTTAGAGGTGAAAATAAATAAATAAAACTGCTGTGGACTGCTTCTTTAAGCTATCTAACAAATGACTGTTTTGGGAATGTTAAATTTACAGATGTCATTGAGTCAGCTCCTGCGAGCTGGTGTGGCCTCCTTTTTTTTTTCTTTTTATTGAAGCGATGGCAAAGAGTATATTGGTTTGAACAGATTAGTTCAAATCTGCTGAAATTGCTCAATCTTGAAATTGTATTAAATTCCCAAGACTGGGTTTTAAAAAGACTTTCCAGCCTGAGATAAAATGATGTTACTTGCTACTTTCTGTCATCTCTTAAATACAACGGAACAGTTGTATATGTAATACCTAATGGGAATCCTGCATATCTTCCTTAACAAGCCCCTTTATGAACACTTTACACTTTGTAGCAATGAATTATTCCAATATGCTTTAGAGATGTGGGAGAAAAAAAAATGTACTGGGTAGTTTATACTGCTTTTGCTGTCTAATAAATCTATACACTAGTAATGGGGCCTAGAGCAAATATCTTTGTATATAATTAGCTTTTTTTTTTCTTTTTTTCTTCCTGCCGTTTGTTTTAATTGGAGGTAGGTATAAGAAACACGTGAAATCTGTAGTGCAGCACATGTTTAGAAAGAAAACCACCCAAGACTAAGCTGAATAATTTGATGCCTTGCACATGCTAATCTATCTTGTTTTATAATTGCAGCAGATTTTCAGAACAGGCTGAAGCAGCATATTAAATGTCTAGGCAAACACAACAACCTTATTTTTTTTTCTCCGCAGCACATCTACCTATCGGACTTTTATGATGCCAGTAAATCTAAGTAATGATAGCCGCTGAGACTTTATTAGTAGATTTTGAATCATGAATTTTAAGAAACTGTGTTACATAACTTCTTTACATTGTGATACGATGAAATCTAGAGGAAGTGTTCGAAGTTATTGAGATCTGGTACCATGGCAGACATTTAACTCGTGAATCATCACAATCTTTCTGAGAAGAAACTCTTTTTTTCACATGGTTTTATTTGCAGAGAAAGTTCATGTAGATGATCTTACTAAAAACTCTGGACACTGAAACTATGTTGAAAAACATAGACAGCCTGATGGGAGTAAGTGCCCCCCGGGGGGGCCACCAGTCCATGGCTAATTTTGCTCATAAGGGACACAATGGGAGTAACCCGAGTCAGCATTAGGGGGCAAAACTGGGCAATTGCCCAAGGCTCCCAACTACTAGGGGCACCCCAGCAATTCTCTGCACAGTGCTTTTGCAGAGTTAAGCCATTGCTATTCATTAGGCAGATAGGGTAGGACAGAACTCCTCCTGATGTGTCAGGTGACAGTGGCCTCATTGTCACATGACATCATGACATAATTCTTACGTTATTCCCTCTTAATTTAAATTCTGCAGACTGTCCCTAGTGTGTCCCAATAAAGAAGAGTCTTGTTATTGCCATTTATTCCTTATTCCTCACGTTAAAAAAAAAAATACTTGGATCTCTAAAATGGAAACAATATTGTGGGTTCCCAAGTGTAAAAACACTTCTTTTTGGAACCGTATTGAATACTATTATTTACTCTTTCAGTCACAATACCTTAATAGCCAAGGGGGTAACCTGCTTTACATGATCTGGAACTACTGGAAACTATATAGTAAGAAGCTTGTTGTCTAAGTAGTTCTCATATAATCTCATTTAAGTAGTTCTCATATCTGTAATTTCTGTGAAAGTATAGAAAACGGTCTACCTGAAGAAGTTGTCATGATAAATATCTTAAAAGAGTTCAAAAGAGGCATGGATGCCTTACTTCATCACATGACCATGGCTCTATTAGGGGTGCTGTAATGTTGGAAGTGGCACCAGCCTGCACCAGGAGCACTAAGAGGCAATCACCACTCTCTATGTACTCTTTATAGATGCCAAAATCTTCTACCTGTCTATGTGCTACAATTCTCTTCTCTTCTTCTAAGGAGTGCATCAGAAGCAGTGTCAGTCAGGGACAGGTAGGGATTACTCCTGCTGCTCTCTATATTAATAAAGCTACTATCAGGGTCACCAACCTGCATGTGAAGCCTCTTGAGCTATTGATAGATGGGTCAAATCAACCCATTTAGAAATCAACAGTCCCAGTTTTCTCACAGAGAGACCCATGAACAGGAAACACAATAACTACATAATCTATCTCCCAGCAGTGGATAAGGTCCTGGAGATATAGGATGAAAGGAAAGTGGAAGTATTCTATATGTGAACCCAGCTGTACTTTATATTACAAAAGCATATAAAGGTAAATTTGCTCACTGTTTAATAATGGATAGCTCTTTGCAATATGTTATGTAAAATTATATTATACTTAATAATGGAAATGTATCAAAAGGGACAATTGTTTACTGAAGTCTGGTAACCTACAACAACCAATCATCAGACAGCATCAAACGGAATAAGGGAGCTACATTATTTCAATCCAACCTCTGATTGGTTTCAAAAAAATTAATAAACCTCAGTAAAAGATTACTTTTTGCTCTATACTTTTTATCCTATTGCATATCATACCCTTAGGCACATGGTGCACTCTTAAATAAATCTTTACTGTCCATTTATTTTGTTCCACAAAGGATTGTGGGTAGCAGAGGGATTTAGATATGTTTGGCGGATGTAACTTTTCCAGCTTCTGCTCTTCCTGAGAGTTAACTTCAACTTCTAAACCAAGCATGGGTTTTTGTGGTCTGCTACCAAAGTTCTATGTATTGATTGCAATAGATTTAAAAAGATTTCAATTCTGTCGAAATTCAATGGTACCTGACTGTACTATAAAAGCATAAAAAATATACCAGATGTATTTACCAATACTCAATGACACCCATCATTTTCATATTTTCCACAAGATGGATTTATTGATTTAAAGAAGAAAGGATATTTACAGCTCCTTTATTTCCCAGACATTGCCACTAACTAGCTGAATCATTTATAATTTAAGTGTAAATGCCGAGACAGAAAATGAAAATGTCCTTCACACTTTTTAGTTCAGTTTTCATTTGGTTAATGAATTTCCATGGTTTAACATTTTTTTTTCTGCCTCATTTATTTCTTTCTTCCTTGACTTACCACTAATAAGCTAAATCAGCAGAAATAGGAATAATATATTTCTGGTTGGTGGTGTGGTACAGCGCACATGTGATACAGACAAGCTACCAAATGTACTGCCACCAAATTTCCAGGTTTGTGTTCGTTAACTCGGGCTATATTTTTAATCTTCAGGCATATACTGTGCATATACAGTCCAATATAATATATATATATATATATATATATATATATATATACATACAAACGACTAGTCCAATAATAAA
This sequence comes from Pipa parva, assembly GCA_019650415.1. NCBI lineage: Eukaryota > Metazoa > Chordata > Amphibia > Anura > Pipidae > Pipa > Pipa parva. The sequence goes on from WMED01002391.1 coordinate 14,386, forward strand.
GGTATCACCAAGTATTGCAATACTCATTTATATATATATATATATATATATATATATATATATATATATAATTTCTCCAGGCATAATACATAGGCTTAAAGAAGTAAGCCAATGTATAAAACCTGCATATTCTAAAGAACAAACCCCAATTTTTGATTTACTAATTGAGAATATGCAGCTTTAATACATTGTCATACTTTTTTTAGACTAATTATGATCAGATTCATTGATATATATATATATATATATAT
>WMED01002392.1:0-12259 GCA_019650415.1 Pipa parva
GGGGGGGGCGCCGTTGGAGGGGGCGCCTAGGGCGCCAATAGAGCCAGAGCCGGTTATGGTTAGAGGATTCATTGCACTGCTGGAAAAAAAACTATTTCTGTTGAAAAAGTGAAATTAGCAAATTGCCCTTTTGTGGTACATTCACATATACAGGTATATGGGACAATTCACACTTTCATTCCTCCGTTTGCTCATAAAAACCCACCGGACTTCTGTGCTCCAATACACATTAATTAGAGCCTCATTTACTAAAGTGCAAATTCACCTGTCAAATTCACTTCACTATAATTTGAGTTGCATCGCCAAAATAGTCACAAATTCACTTCTCACTATTGACTAAGTGTAGAATATACCTGTTAAACAGGCGGACAGTGGTAAACACTGTCACATGCGCAGTGTGGCGTAGTCAGTGGGATTGATGAGAAGTCATGCGGAGTGAGGCAAATTTTACAAGTAAAAGAGCAGTGAAGTTAGTCTTACCATATCCCACTAACTGTATTCTATGAATATTCTATTTATTTCTATGTCACCTTGTTCCCAGGTCATGTTGTCACTTACAGTAGTTGCCATTGTCACTTTTGAATGAATAATTGCCTTATAAAACACTGAAGTCTTGCTAATAACCCCCCTAATTCACCAGTCTGAAGTGGCAAAGTCAAACAGATGAATTAGGAGCAGTTCACCTAGTCACATTTGCACCTTCTCACCACTCCGCATTTTTGTCAATAGTTAGAAGTATCAGTGCAGGCACACTCAAAATGAAGCAAAGAGCTCTGATGTAGTCGCACAAATAGGTTGCGTATTTGCCACTTTCATACTTTGCTCAGTAAGCGTACATGGTTAAATGGAGAATCGATGCAAATTGATTGCTCTATGTGACTATTTGATATTTAGTTAATGAGGCTCTTAGGGGGTTATTGACTAAAGTTTGAATTGTCTCATAAAGGTGTGAATTCACCACTTCCTCATATTCGGGTATTTAGCAAACTGTGCTATGTTGCGAATTTACCAGCTAACGACAGTCGCATAGTAGACAATAGACTGCTACTGATGCGGTCATGACTTTACTATGGGTATATTGTAATGGTCGCGCATTTGCTATGAGAATCCACTGTTTAGTCAGTAAGGAATCGAAAATCGGGGTGTAGCCACCCAAAGTGATGAGAATTCATTCTGACAATCAAATTCTCACTTTAGTCAACAATACCCTAAGACAGCGGTTCTCAACTTGAGGGTCGTGACACCGTCGGGGTTCGAATGACTATTTGGCAAATATGGAATGATCCTCCAGCACTCCAAATAATGTTAAAACGGTTCCTTTATTGTGCAAACATTAATATGGTAGTCATAAAATCAGCGAACGGCACCTATGCGTTTTGCGCGGTGGGTGCTTAATCATGGTGTCACACCATGATTAAGCACCCACCATGCGAAACGCGTAGGTGCTGTTCTCTTATTTTATGACTACCATTTTAATTTTGGAGCGGTCTCTGTTTTTTCGAATGACTATTTGCCAGGGATTGCCTAAGATCATCGGAATCGAATTCTCAAACAGTGGCTTCCCAAAGCAAATATGTGACCACAACAATTTTAAAGGCGCAACTGCGACAATATTCCCATAATGAAGTCGTGACTGCGACAGAAGCACCTAAAACTTGTTATTGGGGTCACCAAATCATGGGGAATTGTACTTAAAAGGGTCGCAGCAATAAAAAGGTTGAGAACCACTGCCCTAAGACTTTTCCAAACTCCCATTCATCATGTGGTTAAACTAAAGCCATTATGATTTAAGAATACCTACAGAGGGAACTGATATAACCCAAATGTTCATGGATTACCTATTCCGTCAAATGGAACACTTCAATAGTAACATTTGATAAAGATAAAATTGTTTATAAAAGACATTCATCCTTTGAAAAAACAAAACAATATAATATATATCTCGGAGGCCCTTGGCATATCACCTATGAAAATGTCTAGCTATATTTAAAATAGTCATCATATAACACATAACGTAGGTTAGTGATCTCATTCTATTTCATTGGAATATTATTTGTTCTTCTACTGTTTGTATATCACATAGCCTGGGATCACTATTATGCAATAGGGGGACTGAATTGCTCCTTTTTGCCACAGTGGTATCTCTGCTAGTAAATTCTGAGGTTCTGGTCTTCACCCCTGCAAGGGAGTTAAGGACATTGCTTGAAGAGAGCCCCCAGGTTGTGATCTTTAGGGTTAGCCTCCCACCAGTGGAAGCTGGCCTGTAGCGGAGCTAACAGCAGGAATAGATGAACTGGAATGCTGAGACTGGAAACAGAGTGGAACTGCGGATCTTGATGCAAAAGACAAACTAGTGAAATGCAACATTCTATGGCACATTAACTGCTGCAATGTTTCAAGCTGCAGGAACACTGAGTGGTTTCAACAGTATCAGAACTATCTGCTGCCATGTCAGCCCTGCATCTTAGATTGGCAGAACAGATCTGTCTACTAGCTAATGAGATCTGCAGTTACAAGATGAAAACCTGCTGTTATGTATATACAACTGCTAAACACCCTTCAGCAACCTTCTTGCATGCATACAGTTTTGTTGTATAGCAGTTCATTGTAATAATTAATAATCTGTTTCTTGTTATCCTTTTATCTACATCCCCTATAATTATCTTCCGTCCCAGTAATAGAATTTTGGAACTAACATGCAAAGAACTTTTTAAAATGCAAACTTTTTTTTTTCTTTTTAAAAAGTAAAAGATAAAAATTGTTCACTTGTATCTGATGAAGAAGGATTAGTTGTAGCAGCTGAAAGCTTCAGTAAGTTGGTGAGGAATATAATACAATTGGAATGAGAAACATATTATTGTCAGTCAATTCCCAAGATGCCTGTCTCTTGCATTAAATATCTAGCACTTTTGGATTTGCTTTTCACTAGTAGTTACAGAGCTAATTGCTGAAATCTCAGTATCCCAATGGTGTCAGTTGCCACATGCTTTGTCTTGTGTTACTTTATGCCACTTGCTGCATTTTCCTATATTGTCCTGCTATAGAAATGTTTGGGAACCATTCCCATTGTACATATTGCTGTAGTGCTTCAGAGCTGAAACTGTTTATTCATTTACCATTTCCTGTACTTTCCCCTTTTATCGGTCACCACCTTACTCTAGCTTTCCAATTCAAATCATAATTTGCAAGTTGCCCATTATTTAAGTTTAATAAATCATTTAGAGACATCATTTTCTGCTAAATTCACATCTGCTGGTAGTTCTATTAGCCAGAGAGCTGCTACTATCACAGCAAGGAAAGTAAAAAACAATTTTAGAAAATAGTATTCTTATTGTGTTGCTCTAAAAGCAATAGCACACTGGGCATGTTACCACTTATGGTAAAATGCATAAAAAGGAGGCTTCAAACTGCACGGCTGCTTTTCTTGATGCATTTTATGTATTTTGTTTAGTGAAACATGTTTTCATGCTTTTTCTACATCAAATGTAATGCAATTTTACAGATTTTTTATTTGGCTAAGCGTATCATAGCTCCAAACCTTAACAATGGGCATGGAAGATCAAAGTAGTAATTATAAGTAATTCTAATATTTTTATACATTTTGAGGTAAATTTAGAGACCATTTTCCAGGTACTTATGGGTGAAGTTCACACCTTTTCAGTATGGGGAGCGGGTCTTAAAAGAGAGGGTGTTACTTTAAAACCTCCATTCCAATAAAAGCATCAGTGTTAATCTTAACATCTTTCTTTTCTCCCACATCACCATGCAATTAACTGATTCTAGACACCCCCACTCCCCTGCATTTAAATTATTCCCTGCCCACTTATTGGGCACATGGGATAGTGAGTAGTTGGCTTTAAGAGTTTATAAATGAAAGTTGTGGCTTGTCTCCAGTATTAAGAATGGTTGCATGTTTATGTTTTTTTAGGGAAATAGGGATTTGCAAATGTTTGGATGAACTATGACAGTTTTGGTGTTTGTGGTGACTTGAACTGCAAACTAAACTGTTAGTATTTACAGTTTAAACCAGAAGTTTACGTACACCATATAAACACACATATGCCTGGTTTTCTCACTATCTGACATGAAATTAGAATAGACCTTACCCATTTTAGGTCAATTAGGATTACCAAGATTATTTATATTTGACAAATGACACAATAAAGAGAGAGAGAGAGAGAATTTAAAGGCATTTTTAATATATTCTGCAAGGTCAAAGATTTACTTACATTTGATTAGTATTTGGTAGCATTATCCTTAAACTGGATGATTTGGATCAAACATTTTGGATATCCTTCTACAAGCTTCTCACAGTAGTTGGAGGGAATTTTGGCCCATTCCTCCTGACAGAGCTGGTGTAACTGAGCAATGTTTGTAGGTCTCCTTGCTCGCACCTGCTTTTTCAGCTTTACCCATACATTTTCAATAGGATTGAGATCAGGGCTTTGTGATGGCCACTCCAAATCCTTGACTTTGTTATCCTTAAGCTACTTTCTAACCAGTTTGGTAGTATGATTCGGGTCATTGTTCATTTGGAAGACCCATTTCCGCTCAAGCTTTAACTTCCTGGCTGATGTCTTGAGATGTTGCTTCAGTATTGCCACATAATCTTCTTTTCTCTTGATGCCATCTATTTTGTGAAGTGCACCAGTCCCTCCTGCAACAAAACCACCCCACAACATGATGCTACCACCCCCATGTTTCAGAGTTTGTGACATTCTTAAATTAAGCCGTGGAACCTTACAATGTACCTGTACAACTTCCTCTAGCTAACTTCCTATTAAGTTATTTTGTGAATGTCTATCATACTGGTCTGAAAAATGTAGAAATAAACATAGATGTTGAAATAGCAGAAATGCAAACCTGCTAAAAGGCATAGAAATACATCTGCAGATGTGTTACATTATTTGTTTTCTTCTTGAAGAAATGCAGTTCAATACAATTGTCAACTACAGCCGACACTGTAAACACATTATGCTAATTGAGAACTGTGGAAAGCTGAGTGTGCATGGTATATTATCTATTTCAATCGGTCATATTAGTACATTTCTTGTTTCCAGACTTGTTACAGTCTCACATTTGTGCAATGGCCAATAACACCAAGCAAACACAGCCCATTGATTTCAGTGGCGACTGAATCAAAACCACCTGGTGACTTTACTCAAAGTGCTAACCACATCAAAAAGCATTTTGTCAGAACTTCTCATTTGGCATTTCCCTTATTACTTGTGTAGTTGTAAGCAAAACAGCAGGTTCACTGATGTAGATATTTGAATAATCTTTATAGGGGCCCTAACCCCATTGAACTAATACTGTACGTATAAAATACATTTTTATGGTATGTTATCTATGATTATAACTTAGTTTATAAAATTTGCTTACAATTTAGAAAACTCCTTAAATAAGGCAATATTCTAACACTTAGGGGGGAATTCACGATAGTGCGAAGTGAGGTGCGGAGTCTTTGCCTCACTTCGCACTGACTGATATGCGCTTGCTGATGTACTGTACGCGGACATCAGCGAGTGCTTTAAAGGGATTCCAGTCTCGGCGAGGCAATTCTTTTGGTCTCGCTGAGACTGGAATAACCTTTAAAGCGCTCGCTGATGTCCACATGCTGGACATCAGCGAGCACATATCAGTCAGTGCGAAGTGAGCTGAAGACTCCGCACCTCACTTCATATTATCGTGAATTCCCCCCTTAATTTTTGTTTATCATCCACTGTGCTGATTAGAATATTCAGTGCACCTGCAGTTCATTAAACAGACAGGATGCAAGCTCCAATCAGATGTGAACAAATAGCCCCTGCATGGTTAAAGGGGCCAGACTAATTGGTCTGAAATTGACTATTTCTAAGAGAGATTAAAATGGAAATGTATAGCTATGTATTTACTTCAGTGTTCATGTATATATAATATGTACCTTGATTATAATGAGGGTTCAATGTCTGTTTTAAGTTAAAATCTGCCATGTGAAATGTAAGTACGAGCATATTTGGAAAGGGGACAGTGGGTTTAGAGTATGTTTGAACCATACTGTGTTAAAAGCTGTGAAGTGAGAGACTCTGTGTTTGTTTGGTTGGGGCAGGTTTTTGTAATGCAGATTATTGTGTTTTGGACATTAATCGAGTGGTTCATGACATTGTTAAGGAGAGCTACAGTCAGATTACATCTTTACATATGCAGTACTATACCTTAGAGAGAAGTGTTTCTCTCCAGTAGAGAGAAACACTTTCATCTGAAGCAGGGTGATTTATTACAAAGCATTTCAAAATGCTTCCCGCACCAGGAAATGTGTGTGATATAACTGCTAAATAAGAGAAGAAAAGGCTGCCTGACTGCTATTGATTAAGCAGTGTGCTGACCTTTTGGCCTCATTAGCCATGCTTTGTTTATATTCCTGGAATGCAGGAGATTACAGAGACTTGGGCTCAGAAAAGCTAACTTGTGCGCAGGCGTGACATTACTCATTAGGCAAAAATGTACAGGGGAGGGTACCCTTTCATAGAAAACTGGCTGGTACAGGTCACACGCACATTTCCTGGTGCAGGAGTTTTCTAGTGCTGTTTCATCTGATGCAGGATGGTTTAGTACACATCTACTGAAGAGAAACACTTCTCACTAAGGTATAGTACTGCATATATAAAGATGTAATCTGACTATAGTTCCCCTTTAAGCTTATTTAACAGAAAAAAGATCTATTCACTATATGCCTGGATTCTTTATGCTTTAAAGTACATGCTCTCCTGTATGTGTTCATACTAGATCAGAATATAATCTAATTAGGGGAACTGGCATGCTGCATCATGGGTCTTATAGAGCTTTAATAAGGACTAAATGATGGTTTGAATTTGCCAGTTTATTTGGATGGTGTGCAATGTGAAATACCCCAGCTAATGTATAAAACTGCCTTAAAGGAACAGTCAAGCAAAATTAAAAAATATATATTATTTAGGCTTATTAACCCTTTTTTGCCAATATGATTTATTTTCAATTTTTTTAAAAAAAATTACATTTCTTACCTATAAAGAAGTGCTATACAGCACTTCTGTGCTGCATTCCCTAGCCTGAAACAGCAGCGGGGACTCTACGGCATCCTGAATAGGAAAACACCTATCAGAAGCGCATTCCTTGCTTGCCAAGCCCCTACAGAAGCCCCACATCAGCGCTTCCAAGAACTCACAGGGAGAGCAAGCACGTCATACAGGGAGGTTGCATTGATGATGTGCACGCTCTCACTGTGAGTTCTAGGATGTGCCAATGCAGGGCTTCAGTAGGTGGGCGTTGAGAGAGGAATGCCCTCCAGATAGTTGTTCTCCTGCTCAGGACACCATAGAGTCATCAGTGCTGTTTCAGGCTGGGGAATGCAACATGGAAGTGCTGTATAGCACTTCTTTACAGGTAGGAAATTTAACTTTTTTTATAAAATTGATAAATCGTATTGACAAAAAGGGGTTAATAAGCCTAAGTTATAGTTCTTTTAATTCTGGGGGATTGTTTAAACTACGGGCACATTGTTTTCTGCACATGATACACTGGCTTTTTACCTACATGTCTGTTTTGGAAGTTTTCTATAATAAAAGAGAAAACATAGTGAAAATGATTCAGGCTACATCTTATTTGCTTGTATTCTAAAATTAATATTTATTTTGAGGAATCTAATTTTTCCAGGAAAAACCTTTCGAATGGGCAAGAATCTATAAAGAGACAGAATTCAACGACAGGAAGAAGTGTTACTCTGACCCCACAAGCCCTTAAACACATCTGGGTGCGCACCGCCCTAATTGAAAAAGTGCTAGATAAAATTGTGCAGTACATTGTGGATAACTGCAGGTAAATACTTTAAAAAAATGTAATTAAGCATATTATATTAAATTATAATAGTGTGACTAGTAAAATTGCTCATTTTGTGTATATAGCTAGTGACATTTAATTTTTTATCTGATTAGCTAAGTTTTCCTGTTTATGAACCACCTCGATGAGGGTTGGTCAGACTGTATCCCACTGGCTGCTAATGGACTATAATTCCATCATGCATTTCATCAATTGTTGGAAAAATGTAGCTGGAACTGTTTTGGACAAGAATGTATGGTAACTTATGGAGTGGAGGGGAGGTGGGAGGAGCTTTAAGCAGGTAACTGGAAATGTCCAAGTGCTGTGAAACTGAAAGTTTTGGTAGCAGCTATCACTGAAAGGGTAAAATGCCAGACTGGCTGGTAAGCATCCGCTAAACAAGAACCTCCCAGGAATAACATGTGAATGTAATCAGGGGTATAAATACCCATCCCCACGCCTCACATTTGATATGACTTTCAGTCAATCCAAAAGATTTTCATACTTAAATATATATTTTAATCCGATTTTATAGTGTCCTTTTTCTTCCACAGCAAATATTATGAAAAAGAATCCTTAATGTCTGATCCAGTATGTGGTCCAATTCTGGCTGTTCTTTTAGGTAAGAAATGTTCTGTTGGATAGATAGGTGATGGTTAGATACATGGGCACCTGCAGAAACAGTTCCGGGAAGATTCCGTGGAGAAGGAATTATGTCACCGCCACTTGATGATGCACTGGTCCACCCTCCAGTTGCCCTTGGATAGATAGAAAGTAAGATAGATAGTTGTTTGATGCTACATGACACCGATGACAGCCTTATGAGCTGCATGCATCCCCCAGGCTCTGTATTTAAAGCCACTGGCTTAGGTATAATTCAAACTGAACTGAACAAAACTTTTCTTTTTTTGTATTAAATCAAGCTTTCCTTTGTGCTTCATGGAGTCTGGCCAATGCGGGCCTCCTATGTCCTGATTTCATTATATATAATGATAATATTATGGTTTTTAGAAATTGATTTCTAGCCTGGAGGCTATCCGTGCTAGGATACAATCTGCTGTCTGACCCCCCAGATTTTTTCTTTTCTTCCTGATCATTGTACACGCAGTGATTCAAAACTGGAGAATGAGTCATGTTCACTATTTAAACTGGTTGGTTGAGCTATTTTTGTATTACAGACACCTGCAACTCACCACGGGCGAGTTTAATCCAAAGTAAAGCACAATCAGCTGTTTTAAATCTATTTGTAAAAGCTGTCAGTAATTGTATCTGACCCATTTATACACTTCTATGTGGAATAGGTAAAGACAGTCATTGTTTCCAGCTTTTTAAAAAATGTTTATTTCACTGCAATCAAGGTAATACTTGGCATAATAATTTCCCATTTCTGCAACTTTCTGGAAGGATTAGAGGATTATTAGAAAAAGTGGCCACAAATGTATGCTTATGCTGGTCTTCTCTGGGTGTTCGTAAACTATTCAACTCCCAACATTGTCTAAAAACTGAATCTGAATCCTTTATTTCTCCACATCAAACATGCTAGAATAATCTAAAAAGCACAAAATGGTACTTTTTTTAAAGCCTTTTTTTTTAGCTATTTCTCCCTCTGCTTTTGTAGTGGGCCCGTGCGCATTGGAATACACAAAGCTTAAAACAGCCGATCATTACTGGACAGATCCCTCTGCGGACGAGCTTGTACAGAGACACAGAATCCATGGAGCTCACAGCAGGCAAGATTCTCCCTGTAAACGCCCAGCTCTGGGTGTAAGTATTCTGTGTCACAACTGATGAAATGTAATGAAGAAAAGCTCAACTAGCACACCTCATAGCATAGCAGTGCAAGAGTTGTGCTAATAAACAGAAGAATATCATCCATAGATTACTCTAAAACTGTGCCCTCCAGTGGCCCAAGTGATTATTAAAAAAACTTAACTCTTAATTTTGGAAGGAGGTTTTTTTTTTACAGTTGTAGTCAGCAAGACAAGCCGCTTGTACCTATTATGGTTTTTGGGGAATCAATGATTGGTCTCTCTGGTTTACCCTTTTAAGTAATACTTTGATTGTTTATCAGAAGTCAAAAAAGAATGCCTTCCTCTCCATCGAAGCTACATCCATTTAAATGAAATGCTGGATTGTACTATGCATGATTAATTAACTGCTTAGTGAGTAAAGGGGTATCCTTAAAACACACAATAAGGGATCTACAGTCTAGGTTACTCGCTAAACTAAAAATCCCAACATCTTGACTCATATCTATGCTGACAGCTGAAAGAACAGGGACAACAGACTATTAAAGGGATTCGTTTTTATCAGGTTCATACTACTAGTAAACACTGAAGTTAATGTTGATAGTTGTAAACTCTTAATTACTGGGCAAAATGATTTATATTGTAAAAATTGTTATATTGGTTATACAGTGACAGTTTCCATTTTATTCTTGTAAGTCCCTGCCCCATTCACCTGCAGAGACTGTTTCCCCACATCTGATTGGATTTTGCATTGTGTCTGTTTAGTGATCAAAAGTTGGTTGATGACATGCGACTACATCTCCCAGAGTAAGGGCCTTATTGACTAAAGGACAAATGTCGAATTCACTTTGCTACAATTTGAGTTGCATCACCAAAATATTTGCGAATTCACTTCTCCTTGTTTCCGAAGTTATGGATAGATTTGTCAAACAGGTGAACTGCTACTGATGCAGTCACATGCGTTGTGTGGCAAAGTCAGTCAAATAGAAGTAGAATGCAAAATTATGCAGAGTTCTGTCAATTTCTCCAGTGAAGTGCAGTGATGTACCTTCACCATATCCCACTAACTGTGTATAAGTGAATAATACATCTGTTTCTGTCACCTTGTCCCTAGTTCATGTGAAGCAGTAGACTAATTTAGTCACCGTCACCATTATTACTTTTGAATGAATAGTCGCCTTATGCCACACTGGAGTCCTGCCATCAACAACTTCCCAATTTGCCCCTTTGATGTGGCAAAGTCAAACACGTGAATTCAGAGCAACAATTCCTTGTTGGATTCATGACTGCAGCAGACTCTACCACTTGATCAATAGTGGAAGTACCTGTGCACGAGCACAAGTGATGCGTATTGCTCTGTAAGATATAGTGACTATCTTCACCCGAATTAGATGTTTATTATATTATACAAATCACAGAGTTTTCTCAATAAGCAAACATGGAGAAGTGACAATCAAACGCGAATTCAGAGCTATATGAGACAATTCAGTCTGTAGTCAGTAAGGTCCTAACTCTTTAGCTAAACCTGGAATCAGATTGAGAACATTTGCTTGTTACTGCATTCTCCTTTACTGTTCCAAGGGGATGATATACAGTGGATGATTTTCTTATTAGCTGAGTGGAGTATGATTACGGTTTTGCCAGATGATGCTGAATATAAGAACTTTCCACTATCTGCGGTATAGTACCCATGTGAATACTGAGTTCTTCTGAGCTCTCCAAGGTGCTGAAATGAGAGAGAAGGGAAGAATCATTCAGTGTAACGCCAGTTTCTGTTTCTTTGCTTTCACTGCATGTTGGAAAATAATTCCTTGTAAAACCAGCTCCATCAAACCCTGAGCTCTGTAGCATGTAAATACCTTCATGCTATAGTTATTGTATTTCTATGAATTAAATTCAGGAGCTATGAGACATGAGCTCATTATGTGTAGTAAATATTACCAGACTTCTTCCTAGAAAAAGGACTCAATAAACTGCACGTGAACAGTCACATAGGCCTCAGCCCCCTAGCGTTTCTCCGCTATGTTTATTGAATTTAAGAGACACTGTATATTATATATTATTACGCACACTCTGTATATCATAGTATACCACAAACTGTCAAAAATGGAAAAAACTATGAGAAAGCGCAAACAAAAAAGGCACTAAGTGCCTTATCACAAAATATTACAATAATATGATGTAGTCCCAAACGTGCCCGATAGATGTGATGGGAAAAAAGAAAAAACACCCTAAAAGTGAAATTCAATGTATATGCTCACCAGAAATGCTGAAACATATTGCCTTTAAAATATCGATGAGGTGATGCCCTTAGAAAGGTTGATGCAACGATGGACCAATTAAACTTGAAAAAAGTGGTTATACACCCACAGCTCTCAAAAGCAAAAAACTCCAGGCAAAAATATTAACCATTTCAAAAGATGTTTCAGCATTTCTGGTGAGCATATACATTGAATTTCACTTTTAGGGTGTTTTTTCTTTTTTCCCATCACATCTATCGGGCACGTTTGGGACTACATCATATTATTGTAATATTTTGTGATAAGGCACTTAGTGCCTTTTTTGTTTGCGCTTTCTCGTAGTTTTTCCATTTTTGTCGTTTTGTGAAGTGGTTTGGAGCACACTTGTCCATTTGAGAAAGCTGCAATCAACTAACTCATTTTTCATTGGATTCATTT
>WMED01002393.1:0-24412 GCA_019650415.1 Pipa parva
CGCCCAGTTCGCCCATACGGCGAACCGGCCCTGACGTCGGGGGTCGCATGGCCGTCCCACGGGGGTTGAGTGCCCGCAGGACCCTTCTTATAAGGGTTCCTGCGGGGTGACTTCGGTCGAAAATGTCACCACGACACGTGTACGTGATGACGTTCGGCCGAAACATCATCACGCGATGCGTGGTGATGTAAGCATCGGGGATTGTGGCGAAAAAAGGTTGATAACCGCTGGCATAGTTCTATAGCATCTGGGAACATACCTCTTATGTGATACTTTTGAAAAACATGATAATGAGCTGTGCTAAAATTTCAGTTTGCATAAAATTATTTTTCACTTTTCCTCTTTTCTTTTTGTAGTTATAACACACACACACACACACATCGGACGCACTCTGTTTTGGGTCCTGTCTCGTGGTCCTAGGTCCCTCTCCTTCCTCCCCCAAAAAAAATCTCCTCAAGGGTGCTGCTCCCTCAACACGTCAGCATAGTATTTACTGTAATAAATCTTCCGACTGTCTAAAGGGGTGATTTGTTAAAGGAGACCAACCGAAAATTATTAAACTCAGAAAAGCCATTTGCGCTTTTCCGAGTGTAATAACTTGGAAGAATGATTTGAAGTTTCTCTAGATAAGTATTGCGAGATTTGACTCGTGCGATACTTGCCGTAACAAACTTTTTAAATTAAATATATCCATGGAAAGGTAGCTATATTGTAAATGGGTACCTTTCCATGGATATATTTAATTTAAAAAAAGTTTCTCACAGTAAATATCGCACAATGCAAATCTCGCAATACTTACAGGGAGAAACTTAAAATCATTCTCCCGATTAAAATCTAAAAAGTCGAAAACTAATACTCTAATACAGTGGTTCTCAACCTGTGGGTCACGACCCCGGCGGGGGTCGAGAACCGCTGCAGCACCTGGCACCTAGAAGCGGCCACAGGACCCTCCTCCAAGGGTTCCTGCGGGGTGATATCGGCCGAAAACGTCATCACGTGACGACATTTCAGCCGAACGTCACCACATAACATGCGTACGTGATGACGTTCGGCCTGAAACATCATAGTCAGCGCCGGAGGTTGCGACCCACAAAAGGTTGAGAACCGCTGCTCTAATACAAGTTCTGAATATATTCCAGAATAGCCTTGTACATGGCGTTTTCCATACATGTCCCTCTGTAAAATGGAATGCTGGGATGTATGCTACAAGTGTTGTGACCAATAGAAACATGACTGAATAACTCAATTTGCTACACTATTGGCAACTTTCTTAGCAACTCAGTTCAAGTAGCCTTGGCTGACTTCAGTTTTGTAAATAGTACATCTCTTAGAATTCTTATTAGATATTGCCCTAAAGCAAAGAAATGTAGTTGCCAAGCTTCTCAGCAGTAAAATACATCACATAGAAAACTGGTAGAAAACTGGAAGTCAATCACAAAAACAGCTCACTGCTTAGATAGCTTAGCTATGGGGAAAAAGAGGAAACTGCATTATTGATTAAGTACCAAAAATAAGGATAGAAGATATTATTATACCTGTATTCAAACAGATACAGCAGATTAGTACTTTCACCAAGAAATGGCGATCACAGACAGTGAGTTTCATTCACCATATGCTGCATATCTGAGTTACTAAACATGAAACATGATTGGGTTATTTAGTAATGTAGTTCCTCTATCACAGCAAGCCATGTCATTTATGCCAGAAATCTATCCAGGTCTCTCTAGTCAGCAATGATGTGAATGTGATCTTTTAGTATTGGTCAAGCTTGGCATTACATACCCCATCTTCGGCAGTGTAGCATCTGAGCCGATACCTGTATTCTGCCCCGTTTTCCCTGAACATTGCCACTGCAATGAAAACAACTGTGGCCTATAAATACTGATATTAAGGCTCCAGAAATTATTTCCAATTGGAAGACCTCAATGAAAATGTCCCTAATCCATTTAGGGAAGTGTACTACTTTGGCTTAAAGTTTGCCTTCATTGATCAGCTTAAATGCCAACCTGCTGTAGATGGGACATGAAATGCCACTTTAAACTTGTCTGGGGGTTTTGTGAGTCTGTGAATCTTAGACTATAGGGGGTTATTCACTAAAGTCCGAATTGTTGCGTATAAGTGAGAATTCACAAGATAAAGTTACAGTCGCAATAGGCTGCTACTGTTGCAGTCGCGTCTTTATTAGATTAGATTTATTTATTGTCACTGGGAGTGTACAAGTACACACCAGGGAAAAGCATATTTACAGTATTTACAATAGGATACACAGGATCATAGATGTTGCGTCACAGAGCAAGATAAAACACAGTGGTTATATCATAAAATAATACAATGCAATATAATAAAATAAATAATAATACATAGCATTTATATAGGCTTAAGGGGGTATGAATTGTTTATGGTGACAACTGCCTCTGGGAAGAAACTGTTCCTAAACCTACACGTATGGGATTTGAGGCATCTAAAATGTCTGCCAGAAGGAAGGAGGCAGAACAAGTCCTGGTTAGGATGAGGACAGTCAAGGATAATGTTCCAAGTTCTGTCTATACAACGTTTACGATAAATGTCCTAGATGGGGGTCAATTCTGTGCCAATTATCCATTGGGCTGTTTTGACAACCCTTTGTAGTGCGTTGCGGTCTTTGGCACAGCAGTTCCCATACCATGCTGATAGACAGTATGCAAGGACACTCTCAATAGTGCATCGATAGAAGTTGGTCAAGATCCTAGTGTTAACTTGGGCTTTACGGAGGGTTCTGAGGAAATAAAGACGTTGTTGGGCTTTTTGGATAGACCTAGAAGTGTTTAGGGACCAGGATAAGTTGTTAGATAGATGTACATCGAGGAACTTGAAGCTGTCTACTTGTTCTACTATGTTCCCATGAATGTGAACTGGGGGGTAAATGTGTTCACTACCTCTTCTGAAATCTACTATTATCTCTTTGGTCTTTTTTGCATTTAGTGATAGTGAATTCTGATTGCACCAGGATATCAGGTTCTGTATTTCCATCAAGTAGGCTGACTCATCATTTCTTTTTATGAAGCCCAGTACCGTAGTATCATCAGCGAACTTGATGATGCGGTTGGAATCCTGTTTAGGGGTACAGTCGTGGGTAAAAAGGGAGTAGAGAAAGGGACTTAATACACATCCTTGAGGCATACCTGTGTTCAGACTGATGGTGGAAGAAAGGGAATTATTCATCCTAACAGTCTGGCAAAGGTTAGTCAGGAAGTTGAGGATCCAGTTTTGCAGAGGTGTAGCTATTCCGAGGAGATCCAGCTTTGGGATCAGTTTGGATGGCATGACAGTATTGAAAGCAGAACTGAAATCTATGAACAACATCCTGACGTATGCGTCTTTGCTCTTAAAGGTGCGATAGGACTTTGTGTAGGGACGTCTTTATAATGAGAATATTGTCGCAGTTGCGACTTTATTATGGGAAAATTGTCACAACTTTATTATGGGAAAATTGTTGCGACTTTACAATGGGGAAATTGTACTGGATTTTCTATGGGAGTCCGCTGTTTGCAAATTCGACAGACGAATGCACACCTTAGTGAATAACCCCCATATCTTGAATCCCAGCCATAAGTGACAAAGAGTGCCATGCTTCTGCCAGAAAGGAAGTTGTAATAGTATCTTGTTCATCAAGAAATACACTCCCCAACCAAGACACAAAGCGTCTTACTTTTTTGCAGAGCTACCAGTTCTCATCGTAACATTCCACATTCATTCCAAGAATAAACAAAACCTTTTGAATTCTGACAACAAAAACCCTTTAAAACAGCTTTTCCCCACAACAGTGCACATAACCACAATGTCTCAAAATAATCTCAAGAGCAAGCACATCATCAAAAATCTGTCCTATAAAAGGTCATATATATACTGTATACATACATATATATATATATATATATATATATATATATATATATATATATATATATATATATATGCACACATACATACATATATAGTGATAATAATCACAAATATACGCATAAGGACAGATACTGAGAATTATTTTCTGCCATAGGAACAATGAAATATTCAGCACAAATTGTCCACAGCTACAGTAATTATTTCTTTGCACAGATGGTAAATACAGGGACTGTTTTTGGAATTCCAGTAAAATACTGCAATATCAACTTAGAAATTAAACTTTCCAAAAAAACAGAAAGCTTATGATAAGAGGCATTGGCTTACCCAGTCTTGCATTTGTCTATGGTTTGGTAAGATGATCCAAAATGAGCTGTTATGTATTTATTTAAATTAAATCGGTGCCATTATGAGTGCCAGATTGAGGGGTTAAACACCCCTTATTATAGATTTCCTATATGAACAAAAACTCAATGATAGTATTTTAATTGTTGCTAAGATCTAGAAAGATGCAGAATTACAATGGAAAAATAAAGATTTTTTTTCCCAGCATATTTTGGTAGAAACACATGACTTTAAATTAAGAGTTTCTCAGTGTGTGTGGTCAAATATGCCAGACACAACTGAATAACTAGATAATGTCTGCTTTCAAGTAGTTTTAATCATGCTAATTAACTTGGGAAGGAAAAGATAGTGGGAATTAGCAAATTGTCCAAACTGAACAATGCATTTCATATGTTACTTTTAGCTTTCTTGTTCCCTGTTCACATCTCATCTCAGAACTGCAAGGCCAAGAATAGAATTTCCAGCCTGTATGGCAACAGCCACAAGAACATAAGAAAAGTGTTTGATTACTCAGACTTCTTTTTAGCATAGTCCCACCAATCAAATGCTCAGCACTCCTTATGGCTTGTTTACACTGGCAGCCAAGATGGGAACAATAGAGTTGCTACAATAAGTGTAAAAAAAAAAAAAAATGTGCAATTTTAGGGAATTTCCATTAAAGGGCCAGTAATATGAAAAAATAAAAATCCCAATTTGGATTAGTATGTTAGTTATTCAAATAAAGCACTACTCTGTGAAATAGAAATTATAAATGTCATTGCCTTTTGCATGTTTTTAGTTTTACTGACATGTTAAACAGGCCCTCGCTAAGTCCTATTGTTTTCTATCATGCTTTATAGAACATATCTTCACAAATACCGAAGAAAGCCTAATTTATAAAGCTAAATAGCATACTTTATAGACAAAATTAGATTTTCTGTAAGTATGTTTTTCGCGCTACTTTCCTTATAAGGGCAATGGTATTTTAAGAGTTGCAACTACTAGATGCGTTGCATGAATGCATCAGTCACATTTCACTCTCAGAACTTTTTGCAGTTGCTGCTGGCGATATGAAATATCTCCCCCCCCCCCACCCCACCACCAAAAAAAAAGCTAATAATTAGTAATAACAGTCCATTTTTGAGGTACAGAAAACGAGAAATTCTCTGGAAGAAGCACAAAAAACTCACAGTGCAGACTATTCAAATGAATAAACAATTGTAAAGCCCAAATGTGCCAAAATAAAGAAGTGTATTTAAATGAAAATAGAAGGACACCACGTGGTATAGTTTAGGTGGACTCTCACCAGATCTCACATATAAACAGGTTTTGTACAAAAAGCAAGATATCTCTTCAATCAAACGTATGCCTTCAAATGGACCAAATTAACTCCAAAGGCACCAAATTTCACAATGATCCGATATATGAAGAGAGAAAAATAGCTCCACATAGAGTAATAACATTTTTTATTTTGTACTAACTGTTTAAAAATAAGAGATGCACTCACATGGTACACTCTTGGTTAAAACCTTATGATAAAATCCAATAGGAACAACTGGCATAGCAAACAGTATTTCTCCCTCAGATCAGATACAACTTTTTACCGGTAGGATGGTGCAGTCATCTCTGGTCTAGAATATGTTTGGGAAACTCTGTGCCTGCTCTGTGTTGCCTCCTTGCTTGCTCAACACGTTTCGCCGACCTTGTGGCTCTTTCAAGAGCCGAGGATAGTGTCACTGCAGAGAACTGTGGCATGTGGTGAACCAGGAGGACCTGAGCAAGTACTTCATTATATTAATCTTTTCTATTTTAACAATCCCTGGTGCCTGACTGTAAATGTACACTGCTCTCTGGACCAATGATAGACCACCCTACGGTAAGTAAGTAGAAGGTAAAAAGAACTATAGTGTGTGAGCTACAATTCACCGCACTGTTTCTGGTGATTTACAAGAGGTGCTGGGCGTTGTAGTCTACCACTAGTATTTTGCTATTATTATTATATTTAATTATATATAATTATTATTATATATAATTATATTATTATTATGTCATGCAACCAATACATTTTAATGCATTTCAAAGGGAAAGTAAAGTCTAAAATTTTACCAGCCCACCCAAGTTCCAGAGAATCCTTTCTGCAATTATTCCAGCTAGCTATTTATAATACTGTTGTTTTCTTCCAGGCAACAAGCACAACATTTGACTGAAAACTAAACAGCTTATATTCATACAACAGAGAAATTTGCAACTACTGTAACAATCTTTAAATGTGAATCTGCTAGTGATAAGAGCTTCTCTAGAAGCAGATAAAAACATAAAAAAATTCAGTGGGTAACAGTAGGCAGAATAAATAAGAACAATATATTACTTTTAAAAAAATGACTTCTTGAGATCATTAATGAAATATCAAACATAGGTTTAGCCATCCTATTTAACACAGGTTTATTCAGAGCCAACTGATAGGGCATTACTGTAACTGTGCACCAGTGGTAGGAGAGTCTGATGCCAAGACCAGAACCCCAAATAGATCATATGAAAGGATAGTAAATAATAACATTAGTGGATATGAAAACTGTCCCCTCCCCAGCTTCTAAGGGTGGAGAACTTCCAAGCTGTGGGAGTACCCAAAGAACAAAGAGAAACTTTCCTTCCAAAGCAGCTCATATAAATAACATCTGTCAGGATGTCCGTTTATTAAAGGAGTTTAAAAGAATTTTGCTGCCTAAAACATCCTAAAATATGCATGAATGAAATGACTGAAAAGTCTGCTACACTATTTATCAAAAGAAATATTAACCAAGTAATTACCTTAAACAATATCAATATAACATTGCCATTATTACACAATAAATTCTTGCACTGTAATTATGCTACGGGGATGTCCCTAGAAAAGGTGTAATTGGTTTCTAAACTAGATTAATACAAAAACTTAAATATGTTTAACAATTCAATCCCGTCAAATGTAAATAGATAGTTCATAGAGGATAAACATGCCCCTTCAAAAAGTACTTCAAAGATGCAAAGTGCTACTTTGCTATCCCCTAGTGGTCATTTTGGGGAAATGATTACACTTTTAGAAAACAGTTTAAAACTATGCAAAATGCAGTGGATTGTTTGTTCACACACTCTGCTTCTGAATCATAGTATTTATGAGTGATGAGCCAGTCATGTTTGTTTTTATAAAACACATTTTCTTATTGCTTTTGACATATAATGAAAAGCTCTACATTTCTTGTTTCTGTGTGAAATTGCCTAAGCATTTAATGATGTGTAGAAGAGCAAACAATGAAAGGGACACTTGTGCAGGGAACAGGAAAATCTTTTAGTGCAATCTGCGATCACAAAGCTGGGCAAAGTTTTTAAAAAAAAGTCAGAATCTACAATATTTATGATGTCAGTATTCAGCTGTTTATAAAACATAACAAATGACAGCTATTTCTAAATCTGTATAGCAATGGGGTAAGAAAGATCTGTCATCTTTGTTTCAGTATGGGGCAGAAACAAACTTTAGCCAACCAAATTATTAAAACGCTAATTCTAACATTACTCAAATACTAAATTAGGTTCTACTAACGAAATAAATGTCTTATTAAATATAGAAGTATTTTTAAAAATGTACCTTTATATAGCTTTTCTCACTGTCCGTTTCCATGTCATCCCCACTTTTCTTTCTCTAGTTGGACTGGGCAGGACTAAATCACTGGTATTATTGCTCCTCCAATCAGATCCCTTCTTGATCATTATTTAAGAGATCTGATTGGAGGAACTTTAATGTCAGTCATCATTGTAGCCCCACCCAACTCAAGAAAGAAAAGTCAGGCTGACAGGGAAAATGACCTTGAGAAACGTTATATAAAGGTACATTTAATATATATATATATTTTAAAAAGTTTATTTCATTAGTAGAACCAAATTTAGTATTTGTTTTGAGGTAACAGGTGCACTTTAAGCTAAGGGTGAAAATTGAGGTTTTGGGGCATGTTTCATGCTCAGGTTAGCTCTAATGCATGTCACCCTATTACAGGTTGGGGAAGTTGGTATTGTACACACGCACTTTAAATAAAAAATGAGCTCCATGGATTCCTGATTTGGTACAAGATGTACTTTAAATTATTTATACTGTGCTCTATGTTTTCTTGATTTGGAACACAATACATGTAAAATTTAACAGAATAATACTGTCAGCACATCTATGCTTGGACCACTGCCAAGATTATCCCAGGTGTCAAAAGCTCAATCCAACATCATTTCCTACTGGGTTCTCTATACTGCAGTCTGTAAGTGCTAGGCTAGCTTTCCATTTACTCCTCACTGGGGCCAGGAGACACCAAAAGTTATAACCTCTATAATCCCCTCCTGGTGGGGATATAAGCACAGTGGAAAGATGGGGGGTATCATTCTGCAGCCATGAAACCATCAGAACTTTCACTGCACAAAATGCCTAGAAACAGTACCTAAATATAGTAAAGCACAACAGTATTGTCCAACTGGAGGACCAGAGGCCAGTGGAATTTCAGGACTTAGATACTTGCTACTCCTGTTTCTTATGTTTCCCACAATCCCATTTATTACATCCCCTCATGTCTTGGTCTCTCTCTCTGACGACATGAGCCCTCCATTTACAGACAGGAGGGCTGAACACAGACTAAGTCAAGATAAATAATCATAATAACTTTTTCATTTCTTAAATGATACACGTTATTGCTTATACACAATATGCATAGCACTAATGATATGCGGTTTTCATAGAAATGATCTATAAAAGTATCATTTGCTCATGTTCTGTTGATGACTTTGTTGGAAAGTTCACATCCTCCAGTATATGCCCCTTTTAAATTGATGGGGTTGGTGATAAAGAGCAGATCTCTGCTTTCCTTGCAGCAATCAAGTTCTCTTGGGCTATCCGGATCTCTGATATCAAGCACTGATTGTTTACAGAACTATAACCAGCAGCAGTCTATGGCGCTATATCTTTCCTTAAAAACAATATAGTCTATGATAGTCATAAAGAGATATAGGACTGCTGTGTTAGTAAAGAGCCAAACATATATCATTATTCATGCAATCACCAAAAGTACTGACAATATTTTCAGAATTAAAGGAGAAATATAGGCTTATTATGTCAAGGGGTGATTTGCAGGGTGGAGGGGGAAGATGCTCACTGATTGGTGATTTAAACTCCAGCGCTGCCCAGGCTCTCTGTAGATCTATTCATGCAAATCTCTTCTTGTCTTGACAGGGGCCGTGATCCTCTTCGCTTCCACTTATAGTCAGTTTTCCTGAACAGAAGAAGCTCAGTAGCAGATTTCTGGTGCAACACTGCTACTTATGGTTTGTAGGGAAGAGGAAACCTTCTCTTTAAATAGACCGCAGGAAGAGGGTTTGTCACAGTTGGGAACGTAGTACCAACAGTGGGAAAATCAATTCACACAACTTGCCAAGTCTTCTATCTATCTTCTATCTCATCATCATCAATGATGAGCAGCACCCAAATCAGAGACTACTCACTCCTTCCATCAGGCAGAAGATACAGATGTCTAAAGTCCTGCACAGTCAGACTAAGGAAGAGTTTCTTCCATGACTCCATCTACAGGCTTAACCTCTCCCTTACGGTTCACTAGTCTCCATACATCACCTCCCACCCCCCTTCTCCTGGACTTTAACATACTTTATTTAAAGTGACTTAATTTATAACTATTTATGATATATCTGGTAGAGTATTTATTCTATATTTATTAATTCATTTATTTAAATCAATTATCCAGTCTATCATTGTCATCCTGGTTCAAATGCTATGTCAAATGTTTCATTTATTGATCCATGCTTGTTAATTCACTAGTCTGTCGTTGTGGTTCGCCCTTATCTTCTTATGACGTACTTGTAATTTCACTGATTCGCATATTTGTACTTATCCAGTGACAAATAAATAAATCTAAATCTATCTGGGAGCCCAACATTACCACTTGGATTCCTTAAAATTGAAGGACAAAAAAAAAACAAACAAAAAAAACAGCCTAGAGGCACCTGGAACCTAGTTTTATTCTGCACTCCTGGTGGGGTTAAATACTGTCTCTACCTGTCTGCAATTGGTAAATACAGCCTAGACCAACCACTTCCATACAAGTCATTTCTCCTAGTTAGTCCTCCAGGCCTCAGCCTGAAAACAAAGCATACTACTCTTCACAATTTTTAGGGCAAGGGCCATCACACAGCCTGGAGTCCTGATCCTTCTTCTCTCCTAAGAAGCAGGAATTAGGTGCCTAATACAGAGGAAACTTACTATTACGATTGAGTTCATGAATGAACCCTTAAATACATTTTTGTTCTGTGTGCTACAGGGGCATCTAACAGGAAATCAGAAACAAATTTAGGCGGGGCCCAGATACAAGTTCATTTTCTGCTAAAACCTAATGAGTTAAGTCCTGCTCCATTTCTAAAGATACAAGATGCAGTTAAAGCTCCCAATTGGCTGTTGTAAACTGACTATTGTTTAGTTAAGCTAATCAGTGGAATAAAACAAAAATCTGTAAAAGTTACATTGCAGTATCAAATGTATTGTACAATGAAGAAGACCATCATTCTTCAAGGAGCTTTTCTTTGCAGACATAAACCATTCACTTCTGGAGAAACTACGCTGAACCATCTGACAAGCCAATAAAATGTATAAAGATAATCAGATTGCCTACTCCCACGGTAGAAAGGAAAGAATAATTTGGCCTTGATGTGCCTGACTCAGACTGACAAGGAATAAACTCTGCGTGTACTGGTGGATTTGTAGGTAACGGAGCTTTTAAAACAGACAATTGGAAAAACTAAAATACATGACATTTAGAGGCAACACTTTAATTGCTACAACAATAACATCTTGATGCTTTTTATAGATCCATGGCATTAGCCAGATGGCATTATTTTAAACAGAAGGATGAGTAAAGTACATGCTTGCAATTTGTCAAGTCAGGTCTCATTTTGCAGGTTGGAAATATTATACTACGTTTAACAGTTTTATCAACAGTCCTTGTTGACTGCAACTACACTTTTGCTCAGTGTTGCAATGCACTGTAAAATAAAGGTATTATTTATACAGGGGGCAAATTATCTATATTCTCCCTGCTTTTGTCATGAGAGTGAAGTAAGGCAGTGGTTTTCAAACTGTGAGGCCATCTGAAAGTTAGGTGAGGCTTAAAAAGTTACATAATCTGCCTGTGTGAACTGGATTTGGAACAAAGTATATTGGGTGATGTTTTCCAGCTATACCCCTTATCTGTAATATGTTGTGTTAAAAGAGAGTTTCTGAATTGCATAAACGTTTAGTAGGTACTTCAGTGAATCCACAATGGGGAGGCACATTATTCAGCTGACGAATTCAATACCTGAAGTGCATCTGGCAGTACTGAACAAGCATTACGTATGTATGTATATTTATATAGTGCCACTAGGTTACGCAGCGCTGTACAGTTCAATAATGCAATTATAATACAGACATGGCATTATGAAAAATTTACATTGTGAGCCCTGAGTATACTATTTCTACTATTTCATTGACATTACTCTGCACTTACACGAGGTGCGCATCATATAAAAAAAAAAATAAAAAAAAAAGCAGGTTGCAAATATACACTGTCGCATTTCACTGGTGTATTTTTGGGACGTGCTTTATATATAATAATAATAGCACTTATGTGTTGCATTTCTTCCCAGTTTGACTGCTATTGTTCAATTCCTATTGCTACTAATCCTGTTGCATTGTCCGCATTGCGCTCCATACGCTTGAAAAAAAAATGTGATATGAAGCGTCCAGGGCATGTTCCTGTCCATGAAATGCAAGTGTGACATTTTATGCGCAATAGAGTTTAGCACCGTGTTAGCCATAGATATAAGCAAAGACAAGTTGTGTATAGGTGATACCTTTTATTGGCTAACCGAATAGATGAAAGCTTTCATGACTACTACTCTTCTTCACACATGGTATGGAACAAAAAACTTAAAGTGCACCTGTCAGCTCAGGATTATTACAGTTTTATAAAGTATGTGACTTTATAATGTAAATCTAAAGTAATTAGGAACCACAAAAACGTTTGCATATTGAAAATACACCTACTTGAATCTTGTCCCAATTTGAAAGCATAGAAGCTGCCATTTTCTGCCTGACCTGCCAAACACTACAGAAACGCCCCCTAACAATCAGGCTCTCCTCCCCTGTCTCCAAATCTCACTTGCACTGAGCATTATCAGGTTACACAGCATCATCCCCCACTGTGCAATGCATGCGCTTTATGCTCCCTAGTCTAGGATCGTGGTCACATGACCGCGCGCAACTAGGCTGGGGAGCTCAAACCACTTGTGCTTTGAGCCTCCCCAGCCAGTAATGTTGGCAGCTTCTTCAGTAACTGACTGGGGAAGCTGTCAGCGTTACTGGCTGGGGAGACTCAAAGCGCATATGCTTTGAGCTCCCTTGTAGGATCGTACTGGGTTCTCGTACTCGAGTGGTCTCGCTGAGACTGGAATACCTTGAAAGCGTTCGCTGATGTCCACGTGTAAGACATCAGCAAGCGCGTAACAGTCTCGGTGAACTGATGTGAAGGATCGGGAGGTAAGTTCACAGTTTTCTGAATTACCGCCATAGTCTGGAGCCCAAATCACTTTGTTTCTGCTACAGATTCTGAGCACATACCATACTGTAGGGGCGAAATTTACTAAGGGCAAAACGATCGCCCGAAGTAAATTTCTGACCGCACGTGCGGTATTTCGATTGATTTGCGATTGTGCGATTGCCAAATCGATCAGAATTGCGATCGCAAATCAATCAAAATACCGCACGTGCGGTCAGAAATTTACTTCAGGCGGACTAAATCCGCCCTTAGTAAATTTCGCCCTTAGTGTACACAACAAGAGACAATAAACAGAAGAGATACTGTAATTGGACAGGTCCATAAAAATTATATGACTGAAAGCATATCATTTATGACACATCCATTTTAGGACTGTTTCACCAACATCAAAAATGTGCAATAATGACTATTTTCCTTTTGTAAAATTCAGAGGCTTTTTCACAGATTTCTAAATACAGCATGCTTTTCACTTCTGTCTAGACAAGCAAGTATGTGAATCTGGGTTGGTAAAATAAGAGAAGCAGTTCTTTTAAATCTAAAATAGGATGTAAAACCCAAAGCTTCTCTTACTCAGACACGTCAATGCAATAAACAGCCCATAAGACTAAACAGACATCACTAAACATTACATTTACAGGTATTAATACCACACAATGTAAACGTAGCTTCAAAAGGCTGCTGACATCATACTTCAAGCGACAGCATGGAATTTCATGTTGAAAGAATGATTTTTCCCCAGAGAAATAAACCATGTATTATAAAGTGTGATTTATAAAGCCTGGACATTCCATTTAAAGACAAATAGAACCTTACAATAGGCTTTTTTCTTGGCTTCTGAATAATTAGCAGTCAGCTTTAAGGCTCATGTCTAGGAAAGTTGCTGCTTCATAGAAACAACTGTGTAATGTCCTAATTGATCCTATGTGCATCTAATGACTGTGGGCTGCTTGGACTTTGGAGTAATAATCACTTGCCTATTTTAGTAAAACCAGGAGAGCTTTTGCAAAAAAAAAAAAAAAAATTAGAAAAGCAGGATGGGGATGCTAAAGTAACTAGTTTTTCTTACATTGCAATCTCAGGTAAATGTACAGTACTTCTTCCATATGGTGTACCCGTGAAGCCGCACGGCGTTTTCATACCTGATGATTTTCTGTCAATCTGCACTTCTGTGAAGTCTTGTGCTTAAAATACAAGAATGCTGCAGTGGGTTAAGAACTACATGCAAGTGTGTACATACATGCATACATACATGGATTATTATGAGCAGCTTTTTCTCAAAAAAAAAAAAAAAAAAAGTCATTGAGAATTTTCACAGAATATTTGCAGAAAAATAATCAGGTAGAGAAACTATAGTGTGGCCCCAGCTTTATGGTCCCTCCAGGTTGCAGTGGTGTAATTGTAAACAATGCTTTCTATAAGCCTTTCACACAAGGACATCTGTTCTGTCTATTAGCCTTATGCAACCATTACCCTAAATCGGATACTGTAT
Organism: Pipa parva; assembly: GCA_019650415.1. Classification (NCBI taxonomy): domain Eukaryota; kingdom Metazoa; phylum Chordata; class Amphibia; order Anura; family Pipidae; genus Pipa; species Pipa parva. The sequence goes on from WMED01002393.1 coordinate 14,302, forward strand.
TTGGGATACAGCGACAGACCATGAAGGGGTCACTTTTCACAGACCATTAGATTGCTGCACAACTACAAGGAAATAGTTAATAACTTTTTTTCAAAATAATGTTACTTTACTCAACTATACACAGGTATTTATTGTTTTACTTTGTCATCAGTATCCTACAGACAGGCTGGTATGAATCACAACACTTCAGCATTCTGCTACATCCAAATATAGGAAAGCTTGCACGTAAGTATGCTACCACACAGAAAAAAACAACAGTTTATAAATATCTGTCCCCCATGTGAATGCATATGGTTACTAAATGAACCCCTGATATTTAAGAAGTAAGACAAATGAGAAATTTCATGGCAGATCACCCTGACATGGATTGTAAGTTCTCAATAGTTAAAAAGAAAATAAAGGCTATATTTTATTAAAGGGGCACTATAGTATTGATATAATTACACACATAAATAATAACTCCTATGTTAATTCAATTGCTGATACAAATAGTTAAAAAAATGTTTAAGGAAGAAATAATGCTTGCTGTTTGTTTCTCTTAATTAGTTTCCTGAGAGCCGACATTTTCCTCCCCCCACTCCCCCCTCCTCTTTCTGTTCTTTAAGTCAGGCAACATGAGAAGAAAAAGTTGCCTGACTGCTATTGATTAAGCAGTGTGCTGACCTTTTGGCCACATACTATATATCTATATATTAAGTTGGAATGCAGGAGATTACAGACAGAAAGCTGACTTGTGTACATGTGCTAAGTAGTAAGTAGGGCAAAAATGTCTGAGGGAGGGTACCTTTTCATGGAAAACTGGCCAGTGCGTCTCACACACACATTTCCTGGTGCAGGAGTTCATCGTTGCTGCCTACTCAATCATTCTGCATCACATGAAACATATACTGGGGAGAAACACTTCTCACTAAGGTATAGTATTGCATATGTAAAGATGTAATACGGCTATAGTTCCCCTTTAAGCCTGAGAGCATAGTGTCCTAGTTTAAATTAGAAACAGCCAAACACTGCACTTCATCTCAGTGCAAATTTGCTCCCTGCACTACAGAAATCTAATAATTTGCGATACCCAACAGTCTGCACTGCCCCCTCCTTCACAATTCAAGGCCTGGTTAATATTGTGCACTTGGGGATTGTAAGAAAGAAGTTGTAAACTGAAAAGTAAATATACACTTCAAAAAGAATACACTTAACACTGATAGACAAAGCTTTGGACACTCACAGACCTGAACTCTGCCCACATCTAAAAATCAAGAGAGGACAGTGCCTGGAGGTCCAACTCAAGGGATGGAAAAATAGTGAATAACCCCCTGAATGTTTACTGTGTGCTCCAAAATAAATTCCCTAAGGTGCGAATTCGACTATCGAATTCGCAAACAGCGGATTCCCATAGAAAATCCGCTACAATTTCCCCATTGTAAAGTCTCAACAATTTTTTGATTGCGACAATTTTCCCATAATAAAGTCGTGACTGTGACAATATTCTCATTATAAAGATGCGACTGCATTTAAGGTTTTTAAATTTAAAATTTATTATCCTTTTCCTATCCAATTAAATTTCCTGTTCCACCCATTGAAATCCTAGTATTTTTGGCAAAAAATGTGAAATTAGACGTTTCATGCAATATTAGTGAATTTCATCAAAGAAATTAGCAGCACTCACTTCATTACTTTGACCACACTCACACATCTGTAATATGGATGTCCCCTGCCAGGGGACCAAGGATTGGAATGGAATTTTTGGAATGTCCCCCTCTAGGGGACACAGGATAGGAAAAGGTTAAACTCTTTGTAAACTGCTTTGGGACCAAATTCAACCAATTACTTTATTCAGGAGGTGAATTTTTAATCTGAATAAAAAAACCTAGTTGTAACATATTTTAGAATTAATTTGGGGGTCTCGCAGGAAGTGGTAATTGCTGTATAGTAAGCAATTATAGGATCCAAAGGTAAATATGTCTGATGAATAAGGAAATGATGTTGTTGTGCAAGTTTAGCATTTTAGTCAAGTGTGACCCTCCACAGAACCATTAGAGAGTAACTGAACATGTTTCAACAGCAAAAAAACCACAGCAACCGCTGCATATCTCAGAAGTTCAACTCCTACTGTCCCAGAATCATTCAAGGCTTGTAAATGCTTCCTTGTTGTTCTGACAAATGCTTTCAGCCAATGCTACATGAGCATATGTTTCTAGTCTTCTCAGCATAGCATGACTGATCTCAGACATGACTAAGAAAGCAAATTGCTAGATATTCCATTACTTAGTGCTCTAAGCTACATGGAAAGTTATGTACTGCATATCTGCAAAGAAAAAGTTAACAGACAGTTTCAGCAGTTTCTGGATCTGTAAATGTTTCAAAAGGCAAATAGTCCATTTTTATTCAGAGAGATATTAAGACAGGGGTCTACAACCTATGGCTCTCGAGCCAGATGTGGCTCTTTTGATGACTGCATCTGGTTCTTTGACTGTAACAAGCGGTGCTCACATGCAAGCACTGCTCGTTACAGTCTGATGGCTAATTGCCAGCAAGCACTGTAGAGACAAAGCTCTCTCAGCACTTCTGGGTTGCTAGCCAATCTGGATCCGCTGACGTCACTGCGTTTCCGGGTTGCTAGCCAATCCGGAGCCGCTGACGTCACCTATGTGATGTCACATATGATGTCAGCGGCTCCGGATTCAAAAGGGCTGAGCAGAGCCACACGTATATGGCTCTCTCAGCTAAAAAGGTTGCAGACCCCTGTATTAAGGTATAGCTGGCAATATGCACAATTACTATCATATGCATATATGCAATTAAAAATGTTTTGGGTTAATGGTTAGCCAGGCCTTCACAAAAAGCAGCCCAATGTAGCTAAACATATAACAGTTACAAATACACTGTTTCTCTTTAGCTCTCTGAAGGAGCATACCATCTAGAAAATAAAGTAATATGACTGTTCACAGTCAGAGGCTTAAAAAGAATTGTTGATATATAGTATACTGTACAGTGGAATTCTGAGCAAAGTTGTAATTGTTGTTTGGTTGGTGGTGTTCATGTGTTGTGGGGGGTGTCCACTAAACAAGAAAACCAGCAAATTAATTATTTTTCATATTTAATTTTAATTTCTTATCTTTCTATTCATTCCCTGCATGCTCTCTTTTCCAGTCTATCAGTGAAAATGTCACCTTCTAAACTGAATTTCTGACTTTTTTGGTGTGCGTCTCTCTCTCTCTCTCTGCTGGTTGCTGCCAAATTGGCCTTTCCGGGGTACTTCATGAATATGTATTGTCTCAAGTTTACACTACAGAAAAAACAAGATGTCTGCAACCAAAAGAAAAATAAACTCCAAATAGTACAAATCAGGAATTCAGCTTCATAGGTATCACTTTTAACAGTATGTTGGAATAATTTCCATGTCAATCCAAATTGGATTTCTTTTATTTGTCTGGTATTACTGGTTCTTTAAGGTTACTTAAAGAGTGCTTACACTACAGTATGCACAACCGCACCAAGTAAAGTTATCCAAATATATTAGTTTTGTTTACCTATGAAATGTATTATGGTAGCTAGATGCACAAATGCAGACTATATACATAAGCATTAAAAACCCAATTTTAAACATACTCCTTCCTAAATCACTCATCCTGTTTATAAAAGCAGACTTACTCCCAAAGCATTGATGTATCTGTAATGTTTACAAACTTTGTTAAGACCTTTGAAGAAAACAAATTTGCACTGACTGGAAAAGTCTGATATGTCATTATACAGTTTTTTCCATGCATCTCACTCTTATTGTATGCAATAACCATCTAATGAAACCACGAGATAGTGTTGTTTCTAATAACACTGCAAGAACAGCATAGATTTTTCCTCTGGTTCAGGGATTTCCATTCTACTGTCCTGTAAAAGCAATTTAAACCCATGGATTGTGGGTACATTTGTAATATGAAATTAAATAGTATCCGTACCTAGAAACAGTACTTTTTCCTTTCTTTTTTTTTACAAATTCTGCTTTGTTAAAATTAAGTTACGTTGTATGCCCACACCCCCCTATTTTGTATAACTGCAGAGTTGTGGTGGTGCTACAACACTGGGGGCCAAGGACCTAAATATAATGCCGCTGAGTAAAGAATAAGTTCGTGTAAAGTTCTCAACCAGGACAACTGTGTGGTCACAGACAACAAAAGGTGCACTAAAATGAATTCAATTAGAAGTACAAGTTGTAAAACTACCACCCGTATTGAATGCATTTTCATATTAAATATTCAAATTCTTCAGTATTTGACCCCTCCCCCCCAAAGAGCTATAAGAGTTAAGGCACCTATGTTAATAATTTACTTAAGCTCTACGGGGCAGGGACCTCCAACCTCTTATGTCAATCGCAACCTAGTACTTAAAGTGATGTATCCTTGTGATATTTTACTTGTATTGTTTAATGCACTTTTCCCATGTCTGTATTGTACTTGTATTACTGAATTAAACAGCGCTGCGTAAATTTGTGGCACTTTATAAATAAAAATTATACATACATACTTGCCCAGCCAAGAATAATAATGTATGACTGCTTTTGTGTGCTTCTAGTCACAGCACTGACCGCCACAGTAATATAAACAATATTCATGGTGCTAATACAACATGACTGGCACCCAAATGGAAGTGTAAGAGGTTTTGTGCAACAGTCAGGGCCGTTAAGATAGCATCAGTGTTATTGACCAATAAACATCAATTCGATTCAAGGGTTCCTAGATTTCAGTTCTTTTATAACCTGTATTCTAAGCATTTCATAGCAGCATACAGCAGGACTTTATTGTGGCATAAAGCGACCCCACCTGCCACCATTATTTACTGTGGGAAAAGCGGCTACCATTTGCCATTGCTGTGACAATGCCACTGGATGGACCCAAAGGTGCTAGTTAATTTGGTTACGGAGTGTTGAATAATAATAAAAGTGGTTTCATGGTGCCCTTTGTGTGGTGTCCCTCTTTATATAGTGTACCATCCCCCTCCTAGTCACGTGGTATCTTGACTATTATCATCCCAGTGCCTGAGTCTTAAAGACTTTTTATTATAAGGTTTCAAATTTGGTATTTACTTACTTTGCTATTGTTGTTTTAGACTGGATTCACACTAGTTGATTTTCAGCTGAGTTGGATAAACAGTATCCATTGTTTCCTGTGGGCTAATCCACACAGGTTATTGTGTTTTGCACCATAAACAATAAAAATGTAAAAAAAACTCAGCTGAAACCTGTTGTGTACAGCTCAGGAGAAAGAAGCGTGATATGGGAGAAATATGCAAACTATCAGTTAATTTATTATTTGCCACTTCTCCATCTCCACTTATTCGTCAAACTCTGTGATGTGACTAATTTGTAGACAATTTGAATGCTTACGACAGCTGCTGACTAACTGAGTTCTTTGCATTACTTGAAATGTGGGTGCACACAACTTTCCTCTGTTTACAAAGTGGTGTAGTGTGCGTCAAAGTGCCAAACTTGGCAATGTTTACTTGTCCGAATGCACCATTTGGACTTTGCCAGATCAAACTGGAGAAGGAGGGTTGATGGTTCATTCAAAAGTGACAATAAAGGGGGTAATTCACTAAGGTGCGAATTCGACTGTTGAACTCGCAAACAGCGGATTCCCATAGTAAATCCGCAACAATTTCCCCATTGTAAAGTCGTGACAATTTTTTATAGTTACGATTGCGACAATTTTCCCATATTAAAGTCGCGACTGGGACAATATTCTCATTATAAAGACGTGACTGCGACAGTAGAAGCCTATTGCAACTATCTTTATCTGGCGAATTCGCACCTATACGCAACAATTCAGACTGTAGTGAATAATCCCCAAAGACTGCAACCAAGTGACAACATGAACTAGGGACAGGGTGACATGGAAAGGGATGTATTATTTACTTAATACAGAGCGACATTGCAAGGATGATGTCACTGCACAACACTGGTGGAATTCGCATCACTACACATCATTTATTCTATCACTGTCCAACTGACTATGTCACACGATGCAACAAATCACATCAATCACCATTCATTTCTTAGCTATGGGAACGCACTGCTTAGTGGTTATCAGATTTGCAACCAGCTGAATGTAGTGACCCAAAGTGAAACAAATTAACATTTTAATATCAAATTCACACTTCAATGTATATGCCTTTTAAAGTATATAACCAACCCCCCCCATTATTATGTTTAAGAATAAGAAAGAAGTTTATTTTGCATGTAAGTTATACTTTTTTGAGCAACTTTACAAGTGTGCAAATAAATATGTGCTAATGCAGTGTTTTCTTTCAAAATTACTGAATTATCAATCTTGATCTGCAATACAAAATGTATTTAGGAAACCTACCCACAACAACATTTCTGTGGACAAAAAAAAAGTAAAAAGAAGGGAACTTGGCCACTGCCTCTGTATTTAGAGAGATCTATTTTAAAAACCCTGTGAATGAACCCTAGTATTTCCTGCTGTTTTTAGATGCTTCCTGGAAAAACAAAGTAGATGATTATTCTGATAGGAATCCATATGTGGCAAAACTAAACTTTTATCAAGACATACTGTTTCATTCCATCTGCCATAAACTGCATTAAGGCATAGGCAATTATCAACAGACTGCATATTATTAGTTGCAAATAACTAAATATTGGGCTAATGTGGCTGTGTTGTGTCTGGAAACAGCCAATGAATCAGGCTCTTCACCCAACAGAATTTCATCTAACATTGCAACGGTATACCATTACATACTGTATATATAGATGGCAAATCCTTATAAAAAAAAATAAACTGAAGGTTTGGTTTAAATATTGGAGGTTAAGAATTGAACAGTTGGTGAAAGAAAGTGAAAGAAAACAAGATTTTAAAGCTTGCTTATGAGTGGACTAGGTTGACATTTTGCTGGATGCTGGTGACATAATCTCAGCTTCTGTTCCCAAATAGAAGGCAGCTGACGTGTTTGGCATCTGAAGGGGCCGAGAGGTTTACAAAGATAGATTAAAATGCCACAGGAAATGTTTTCATACAGAAATGGAATAGCTTATGAATGCTTTATTCTTTGCTGAATAGACACAGCAGTGTAAGTGGGCCATACCAGTGCGTAAGTGCAAAAACACGCTGCTTCATACCTCATTTATTCCGCTTTCCAACGAGGAGGGTGGAGAAGCATGTTTTTTTTTCTATTACTCCATAATGAAATAGTTGATACAGTTCAACATTAACCCCTTTATTACTAAGGTATTTCACTAGTCCCATTTACAAACAAACATTACAAATATTTCTGTGAAGTACATAAAGCATTATTCATATTTACATGCAAAAGCATATATAGAGGCAAAGGTGTAACTAGCATACCCTGGATCCTAGTGAAGAACTCTTGTTTCCATCCAGACACACTCTCCCTCCAAATACTACCCATATCCACCCATAAACCTAACCCTCTCCATGTGGGATAGTGTGTTGGTCCCTAACACCGAACATTTTCTTTTTTTCTGTAGTTAAAATATTTTATTTACTCCACACTGGGGCTCAATGCAGCAGCTGCCCTGACCCTGAGTAATTATGACATGTGTAGGTGGTGGGTCAGAAACAACCATTCATCAATAAAAGTTCTTACTTATGATTTGTCCCGCATATCTGTCAAAACCAAAATGGTCACATGCTATTTAAAAAGTCTTTAACATAATGAACTAGTTCAGGTAAAAAAAAAGTCAACGTTTCAGCACATCCTACTGTCATTATCAAGACTCTAAAGTGAAATAAACAGAATACAAAAATGACATTTCAAAAAAATGTACATACATGTTTTCAGAGATTATATCATATACTGTAGATACAATTATCTGTATTGTTTGATAAAGGTCAAAAGCCCTAGATCAAGATCCTACCTCTAGTTGTAATGTTCCTACAATGAAGGGAAGCACCCAAACCCCTATTGAACTCTTTAATGGAATCAACTATGACAACTTCTTCAGGCAGAGAGTTCCATAACCTCACTGCTCTTACTGTAAAGAATCTCCTATGTTGGTACAAAAACTTTCTTTCCTCTATACTCAGAGGATGCCCCTTTGTTATACTTACAATTCTTGGTGGAAATAGTACTAACCCGTGATATATTTATTTAGTCACCTCTTAATATTCTCTTTTATAGACTAAATAATTCAAATTTTGATAATCTTTCTTGGTACTCTAGTTTTCTCATTCCTTTTATTACTTTAGTAGCCCATCTTTGAACCCGTTCAAGCTCAACTACATCTTTCTTCTGCACTGGTGCCCAAAACTGCACACAATATTCCATGTGTGGTCTGACAAGTGATTTGTAAAGTGGTATTATTATGATGTTGTCATGTGCATCTATATCTCTTTATTGATGAACCCCATGATCCTATTTGCTTCGGCAGCTACTGCTTGACAGTGGTTGCTACAATTAAGTTTATTTTCAATTAAAATTCCCAAATCCTTTTCAGTGTCTGTTTTGCCCAGTGTTTTCCCATTTAGAAAATAATCTTGACTTGCATATTTCCATCCCACATGCAGATTTTAAAATTTTGTGAGTACCACCTTATTTTCCTCTTATTTATATCCTCTTTTTAAGAGTGTACACAGGTCTGTACATTTTATGTAAGTGCATTAGAGATTTACTGTCTTGAGAAAGCCCCCTGAACCAGACTGAAACACTGGCAATTTGGGGGACATTTATCAAAGTTGAATAAAAATTCGACTTGTATATCTATATCGAACTAGTGCTAGATAGGGCAAAAATATAGATATTGCCAATACAGATATTTATAAAGCCCCTTAAACGGGAACTATTGTAAAATTATATCTTTACATATGCACTACTATACCTTAGTGAGAAACTATTCTCCCCAGTAGTTGTTTTATGTGATGCCAAAATAATTGAGTAGGAAGCACTGATAAACTCCTGCACCAGGAAATGTTTGTGTGATGTGTACTGGCCAGTTTTCCATGAAAGCTAACCCTCCCCCAGACAGTTTTGCCCTACTTACTACATGTGCACAGGTTAGCTTTTCCTCTGTAATCTCCTGCATTCCAATTTAATTTATGTGGCCAAAAGGTCAGCACACTGCTTAACCAATAGCAGTCAGGCAGCTTTTTCTATTCGTGCAGAACAGAAAGAAGAGGGAGAGGAAAATATCAGCTCTCAGGAAAACTAGTTAAGGGAAACAATCTGCAAGTATTATTTCTTCCCTAAACATTTTTTTTACCTATTTGTGTCAGCAATCGGCTTAGTATAAAGGAGTTTTATATGTATGTGTGCAGTTATATCAGCACTATAGTGCCCCTTTAAGACATTTTTTAACATAGAAAAGTGTTTGCCAGTGTGAGGGTGGTGAAAATCCATTACTACCTATGGAGATGGTTCTGCATTTTCTTCTACTCTTTATATAAAATATATATATTACTCATAAAAGTCATATCAGTTTCCCCATCAAAAAAAAAAAAAAAAGAAGATATTCCCAAAACAGAACGTGACTCCATTGAAAACAGAGGTGGATTTAATGCATGAATGTTCATCTAAATCAGTACATTTTATTCGCCACTGTATAAAGTTGGCTGATATCACAAATGCTGCAAATTGAAAATAATGGCAAAAACATGTTGAATAGCGGTGAAACAGATCAAATAGGTCGAAATGAGCTTGATAAGTTTTCCTCTTTTTGTGTCATTTATGTCACTTCATTTTTTTTTTTTTTTTTTTTATTATGGCTTGTTTTTAACAAGACAAGACTCCTGATTTCTCCTGTATTACCTTTTGCTATACTATGTTCAGTTGGGTACATGTTTAGCACCTGGGCGTGAGAAATTTGAATTTTTACTGGTGGTGCAGATAATGGAGCCACAACATATTTCAGGCTTACACTTTGCATTACACTCAACTGTATAATATTGTATTAAGTTGTTTGTACTTTTCATTCCTTTATATGTTTCTAGAGCAGATAGAGGTAGCCAAGGAGAATATGTAAATGAACTGGAGAAGTAATTTCCTGCAGCGATTCTTCTATAAATCCTTTAGATGCGGCTTTTGAAATTCATTTAGACCAGGGGTCTCAAACTCGCGGCCCGCGGGCCATTTGCGGCCCTCGGGATGCTAG
>WMED01002394.1:0-23883 GCA_019650415.1 Pipa parva
TGTCGCGAAGCCAACAACTCATGCGAATTCGGACTTTGATGAATTCCCCCCTCAGTCTTCTGGTTAAAACTTTGTAGAGAAATAGCCCCGCTGTCAAGATTTCAATTTAAAAATACACATATCTATTTAACATGAAAACAACATGGGTTATTTTGATTCTACAATGTTAAGGATAGAGCAAGCATAGCAAGTTCACTTTAATAAAGATGTTCCCAGTACTGTAGCAAGAGTTTAAAAAACAGAGGGGTTTTTTGGCTAGATGTTTTTCAAATAGATTTTTCTCAGAATAACAGAAGTATGCAAAATAAAATGTAGTATATATTGCATTACTATAATATAAATGGAGATAGGGTCCATGCACTAAACTCCTTGTCAACACAAACAAATACATGTAGACAGCTGCTGTAGAAAGTGTTCCTACCTCTCTGGTTCATCTAAAATGTGTCCCTCCCTTTGCTCATACTCTCTGAGAAGCCACTTTTCATGCTCCAGATCATCTTCCCAAATGCACTCTTCCTCCTCTGCAACTGCGATATAATAAGAGGGAAACACAGTAACACCTGGTTGTGCCTCATTCAACCTGTCTGAAAGGGTGAGTCGTTGTAACTCAGATGTACAGTCTAATTGCACAGGTACTACAGGGCTGTCAACAGCATGTAAAGTAGCAGGTGGTGGTAAATTATGAATAGTAGTTTCTTCCTCTTCTTCTCCCCAATTATCTGCATCTTTACACCAATCTAACAGTGTTGTATTCTCTTTCTGCAAAAGAAGCAATATCATCATATACATAATTTACTGTATCATATCATATACATAATTTACTGTAGCTCACAGTTTAACAAACCCAACATAAGGTATCACCAATAGCATGTTTTATGGATATCTGCATGGCATCTTGGGTGGGACAAGCAAACAAACACACAGGAATCTGTTACCCATCTACTTACTAATTGACCTTTGCCAGAAAACAGGTACTGCTTCTGAGCTCTGTATACAGGATGCTGTAAGCAGGAGCCAGTTAATTAAACAGGACAAAGTACATAAAAGTATGAAGTATCTTAATATGCCTACCAAGTTTCTGTAATAATATTATACATCTACAGTATATCCCTAATTCATTTGTGCAGAGGAGCTGCTGACATTAAACAATGTGGATGGATACTACTACTTCCTATTTATACATATATATGCACAAACCTGAATTACAATAAAGACAAAGTACCTGTGGTAAAGGGGTTTCCGTAGCTTGTGTCTCATGCCCTTCAAGGCTCTGAGATCTTAAGGCAATCCAGCTACAAAGGAAGAGAAAGAAAAAGATACTACCTAGAAAACTGGCTTTGCATAATGTTTAGGATATTCTCAACAATCACATTGCATAATGAAACAAACATTAAATGTGGAAGTCTGTAGGTAATAATTTAATAATAAAGGTACTGGTCCAGGGGTTATTGATTAAAGTGAGAATTTGAATGTCAAATTTGCAAACAGTGGATTCCCATAACAAATCCACAACCGCGTTAAATTTAATGTTGCGACCACGACAATATTCCCATAATGAAGTCGCAACTGAAAAAGTAGCTGTCTATTGTGACTGGCCTTAGCTGGCGAATTCACACCTTTACGAAACAATTTGGGCTATAGCCAATAACCTCCTTAAACTGTGAAAACACATGTTTAGTGTACCTATTTAACAACCCAAGTCAAATCAAGGAACATTTTCCAACATCACCTCCCTCATGAAACTAGCCCCATTTGCTACAGACACCACCAGCCAAGCAAACTCAGACTGCTATTGGCTCATAAATGCTGGAAACTGTTGTCCAAAACTACTGGAGGGTCACTAGTTTTACAGATCTCTAGTAATAAAAACCTAATCAAAGTCAGTAGTACTATAACTTTTACATGGTTCTATAGACAACAATATGCAAAAATAATTGAGTTATATAAGCAGAGATTATTTACCTGTCAGGTTTACCCCAGCATGACTTGTTGCAACAGGCAAACACATGAATGACACGATGAAATGGAGAACCTTCATGGGGACAGTATACCTGAACAACATGGCAAAGAACTGCAGAGCACACTCCACAGAGTGGAAACAGCTTCGTCACATTAGGCACAGCATCCTGTAAAACACTACTGTCACTGCAGAGTGGAAAAGCATTTACAACTGTAGCCATATCACTGGTAAACAACAAACTAAAAGATTAAATTGGCAGATTCTAGGAATTTAATGGAAAGTTTTTGCATTATGGTCACTTTTATCAATATATCCAATCTATTTTGCACCTCTTTGAGGCAATCTATTTGATACATGCAAGGCTTCTCAAAAGTTTATGTTGTGTTCCCAAATCTAATTAACATCTACAATGGACTTCTTGCAGATTATATTAAAGTCACAGCTAAAAAACAAATGCATTCATATCATAATTGTACCAAACTGAAAATGCATGTGTAATGATTATCTCCCATGAATTTCTTAACTTAGCTGATTAAAGAAGAGAACTGGTTATGGCTGTATTATCACAACTTAATTAAAAGGAGAACTATAGTCAAATTACATCTTTACATGTGCAGTACTCTACCTTAGTGAGAAACATTTCTCCCCAGTAAATGTTTCATCTGAAGCAGCCCTGGAAAACACAGCCCTGGAAAACTCCCACACCAGGTAACGTGTGTGATATAACTGCTAAATACAAGAAGTAAAAGCTGCATGACTGCTATTGGTTAAGCAGTGTTCCGACCTTATGGCCTCATAAATCATTCCTGGAATGCAGGAGATTACAGAGCAAAGCTAACTTGTGCACAGGAGTTAAAGGAGAACAAAAGTCAAAAAATAAAAAACAAGTGTTATAATACTTACCTGAGCCGATTTATTACAGTCACAACATGAGCAGTGCTGTAATTAGCCAGCTCCCAATGCTCATTCACAGCGCAGGCTGACTGGAAGCCAGCGCCACAGCTCTTCCCACCCTGTTACACCTCGAGTGTTCCAGGGCTTAAAGATCATCACATTCACTGCGGGGGCCAATGAGAATGCTCCCCACAATGAGTGTGATGATGTATGAGGCCGGGGAAGGAGAAGAAGGAGCTGCGCGCTGACTTCTGTGTCAGCCTGCTCGCTGTGCAGGAGGCATCGGGGAAGCATCAGGAGTCGGCTAATCACAGCACAGCTCATACTGTGATTGTAATCAATCGGCTCAGTATAAGGTAAGTATTTTAACAGTTCTTTTTTATTTTTTGACTTTAGGTCTCTTTTAAGTAGTAAGTAGGGCAAAAATGTCCAGGATGGTACCTTTTCATGGAAAACTGGCCAGTACACATCACACACACATTTCCTGGTACAGGAGTTTATCAGTGCTGCCTACTCAATCATTCTGTGTCACATGTAAAGGTGTAATCTGACTATAGTTCTCCTTTAAAAATGGCAAATTCATCTTTTTTATATTAATCTTAGAAAAGCATTTAGACATTTTAACAGCCCAAAAATACTGGGATCCCTTAATTAAACTTAGCTGTTTTACAGACTGGTTTCTGAATCATGCTTTAGGAATGGTGAATGAACGTATTTTTCTTCCACAGAACACCACATGCATTATACAAATAAAATCTAGAATGTGAGTATTTTTAATTCTATTGCTGAACTGGGAGTAATAAAATGTGTACTGCAAAATTATTCAGATGCACTCACAGGCAAACCACCTATTTTGCTCATGTCCCATGAAGAAGCTCCATCTTCCAATGCTGCATCTTTAAAACCCAACAGAACCCGTTGCAAAGAATGAGGGGCATGTGCCATGACATTAAAAAGATTTCACTTTTCAGTAACAGTTTTGGAAGAACTGCAGGTGGAAATTAAATAAAAATAATTTTATATCATTTGAGGAAGGGCTATATGATGATTCTACAATAAATGACACAGTAGTTACACTACTGGTTATGGCCTGAACTGCTTTTCCATTATCCAATAATTTTATATTCCATTGAGCAAGGCTAAACTATTGCTTTTTATTGCTACAACTTCTCTGAAATACATGTCTAAAAGTCATTTTGACATTTCCCTTAAACAATTTTCCCACTGTTATCAATGAACATGAGCTTAAACAAAGGCAACAAACTCTGCAATAAACTTTTTTAACCAGAAAAAAAAAAGGATCTAGATGAGAGAGGTATTGCTGAGTGGATTTCTGGTATCTTTTTTAAGATTCTGCAATCTTCAATACAAATGTCAATAAAAAACATAAAAATGATAAGGAGCCCATTTACTCCTACAAATCTGCATGTCAGTTAACTTAGGTACACCATTATACAGTTTCTTTAATGAAGCAATTCATTACAAACACCATGAAGAACTTGCCAGATTCCTTTAGCAGGACTTGACTGTCTACTCTGATTCTGCAGGCAATCCCTGCCTCAATGACATCAAAACATCAATACAGCCTTGATGACATCAAAGCCCCACTGAAGACATTTTGTTTCAAAATGTACACAACAGAAATCATCAGCACAGTCAATTTTTTTATGCCTAATAATCCATAGCAACCAAGAATTTGGATTTTATTATTTTTGCTCCTATCTTGTACAGAAGAGTAACTACAGATTGGTTTCTATGGGTTACTAGGCCTCTGAACAATTGATCCTTTTGATAAATTGCCCTGCTAGTTCTTTAAAATAAATAGCTCTTTATGATCTAAGGGTGTCACTGTCAAACTGCAGAATGAAGTTGAGGCTAATCCAAAAGCTCACAAATGGTTTGGAATGATGATTTAGAATCCTGTTGATCATTCTTAGCACCACCAAGGATTCCATTTATTCCAGATAAAAAAACAACTCGATTAGCAGAAATTCAGCTTTGGACCTTAATCTGTTGGCTGCAGAAACTCATACATGTAGAACACTACAAAAAAAAAAAATCATAATTTAACTACTCCAGATAACTTGCTGCTATTGTTTTGCACCCCCAGTGCATGCTTTTTATGGGTATAGTTGAACTTCTTTCTTTATTTCCACATAGGAATATTCCTTTTTTGGGAGTAACCTCATTTGCAGATTTGTAATGGAGTGTAATTTGTAATCCAGTGGTTTCTGCAGATTCAGAGTGGATAGTAGTGCTGGACTTCTAGTTTCACGAAGACATCAGTTTGGAGGTTTCCCTCATCTGCTGCATGCTGTTTACATGGCCAATGGTAGCATTTCAGTTTTTTTAAAAACCTTGCAAGCTTCTTTGCGCTCCTTCAAATTAAGTTGGACGGCTTATCTAAAAACTCCTTTCTATAGCAACATTTTGGCTTTGAGAGAGACCTTGTTGATGGAGAACCACCTCTTTTTTGTGATTATATAACATTACAAAATAACATGAAGGCTGGCACACCTTAGGATTGCATAATCAATAGACGCTAAAGATTTTTCTCTCTGTGCTTTCTAAATTGTGTTTCAGACAAATAGTACAAGTAGGTCTCTTCCAGAAAAAGTAAGCAGGCGCTTTGTTAGCCCCATGCAAGTGCTTTTTCAGGCCGCTTTGCAATGTATTCTAATTAAGTTTAATGTTGGTACCAGAAGGCCCCTGCATATATTCCAGAGGTACCAACTTATACAGGTTTATGGGAAAATATAAGCTTGAGACAATTACATGAGCCAAGGACATGCCCAAAAATGAGGAGTTTACCAGGAATCAAGACCTGTAGGTACCTTTAGTCAAATGGGATAGCATGGGTTTATATAACAGGAAATTTACTTTAACAAGTAATTGTGACTACCCTTTGTGAGGTGAGGGTCCCCCTGCTCCATGCAGAAGTCTGGGACAAACCCTGAACTCCCTCACCCACTACAGTTTACCTGAGTCTCACTTCCTGTCCATGAAGCCGAAAGGGCAGACTTGTGATACAAAGCCCCACCCACCACCCCACGTGCGCACGGCCTCTCATACAAACATGACTTCGCAACCTACCCTGCTCAAGCCCGTATCGCTAGACGCCGTAAGCCGTCAAGTATTTGTTTTAGGGAACACAATGGCAACCAATCAGATTCTAGCTAAGAGGCAACCAATAGGAAAGGCCGATAATACACACCGAATAAAGAGGTCGTGAAAAACTGGGGGTCAGGGCGTTTTAACCTTTAAGCTGCCGTAGCTGAGGTTGGGGTTTCCTGTGGCTTAACTAGTGTTCGCGGCAACTCCCGCTTACAGCGGAGGTTACACAGAAAGGATAGGTTTAGGTGGTTTCCCGGCACTGCAGGGGTTAATGGGGGCAGGGCCTAATGGGAGAGTGTTGTGCGCAGAGGCGGAAGTACAGTGACACTGCTGCGACCTGCGCCCAGGTAAAGCCTGTGTGTTGTTTGGGTAGAGACTGAGGGGGGGGGGGGTCTCAGACTGGGTATATCCCGTGCCCTTGGGGAGGGGGCACTGGTGGGTAAAGCTCTGGGGTAGGATTGAACGCAGGAAATGTATGTATGGGAGATTAGCCTATGTAACCCTGTTTATTACATTGCTGGCCTGGGGTAGTGATACAGGGGGTACAGTACACTGTGTTATACCCACAGCCCTGTTACATTGGTTTTAAACACCGATTGTCTGTCCTACCTAAGGGAAAGACCATAAGGCTTGGTGTGTTTTCACAGGAACATTACATTTCTTCATCAAAGAAAGTGTCATTTTTTTAGGGGGGTTATTCACTAAAGTCTGAATTGTTGCGTATAGGTGCAAATTCGCCAGATAAAGACAGTCGCAACTTTACAATGGGGAAGTTGTCGCAGATTTGCTATGGGGATCCGCTGTTTGCGAATTCGACAGTTGAATTCACACCTTAGTGAATAATCCCCTTAATCTTTGGACATTGTATAGTCAAACCAATAAGCAAGAGGCTGATTCCCAAAATCTGTCAGTGGCATATATATTTTACTCAAAGCAAATGGAGAAAGTTTATAGCTAGTATAAAAAAAAAATGGTCCCTTAGTCCACAGATACGAAAAAGACAATTATCTCTTATTATTGGGCCAGCAGTTTAAAGAGGTAAGCTTGTATAGCTTGTCTGTTTAAACTGACAAAACCAACTGCTAGCCTAATAAAAAGATTTTCAAGAAGAATTTTTATTCATATATATGTGAATTGTTTGAAACAGTGATGATTCTCTCCAAGGTCATGACATTTTCTGCTACCCAATTTACATAGAACAAACTCGGGACCGCTCAACCTCTATCAAACCAAACAAAACATGGAATTTATTTACAGAGTATGAAAAAAGACAACTGTTAAAATAAGGGGATTAAAATAGTACAGTTATTAAGACATTTCTAAGTTAGATTTAATTATTATAATTATTCTTAGAGGTGACCTAGCTGAGAGGGTTATTTAAGTGTTTGTGAGGATATCTAAAAAGACTGGCTAATAACTGTTGGTAACTTGAAGAACTGAAGTCATCTAATAAATCAGATTTATTTATTCAGCCCACATTCCAGCAATACAATAAACTCACAATCTTTACCTTCCAAGCCACCTACCTGATTATATCAGTCTTTTCTGCATGCATTACTTTACATATAGCTAGCAACCTTTGTAGCATTTTAGCTCCACACCTGCTGAGAAAGCCGTTGTCCTGGGCACTAAGGTCTTAAAGAGCATGTGTGAAAACTACCACTGAGTCTATGCCTCATTAATATTCAGAGCTTAATGGACCATGTGAGTGGTGCTGGACTGCTCTGCTGTCAGCACTTTAAAGGAATCCTTGATCTGGGGCAACAGTTTCAATAAAGATTATGCCTGAACCTGCTAAATACGTATTTAGGAAAAATGAAATGTTTCTTATATATTTTGTGGGCCCAATCCATAAATATATTATCTAATGTTCAATTGAAAATTGTAAGTTGATAACATAACACAAAGCAATATAAAAGCAGGTCTTTAAATGCAACACAGCCTCTGCTCTCTGAGGTAAATGTAATATTTTTTAGATAACAGCTTTATTTACTTTAGACAAATTAGGCACCTAAATGAAATTAAAAGCTCTTAATTACAATTAAGATTTTTAATGAGTTCTCAAAGTGATTTCTAATATATTTATTTTTTTGTATTTATTCATTTTTTTTATATAGTGCTACTATATTACACAGCGCTTTACAGAGATTCATCATTCACTTCAGTCCCTGCCCCGTGGAGCTTATAATCTAGTTTCTCTATTCAGTCACACACACAGATGTATGTTTTTGCATTGTGGGGAGAAACAACAGGCAGATAGTCTAGGATGGAATTGAGCCCAGCAAGGCAGCAGTGCTAACCACTGAGCCACAGCACTGCCCCATAATACACTGGATACGTGTTGTCAGAAATAATATTTTCTTAAAGTATAGTCAGTAAAACAATAATTATGTTACCTACAGTGTCAATTTGTATTCTCACTTTTTTTTTTTTTTTTTAAGTTTCCTGATAATTTCATACATAAAAGGAGCAGACAGTTTAAAATATTTGATTAAAGAGAACTTATAAGCTCTTTATGTCAAGGGGTGAGGGGGGAGATGGTCCCCAATTGTTGATTTAAGCTGCAATGCTGCTCCTGCTCTCTGTACACTGCAAATGTCTTCTTGTCTTGACAAGCACCATGATCCTTTTCATTACCTCTTGTGACTTTTGCCAAATATGCAGTAGTAGATTTCTGATGTGACACTGATACACACTTGTTCTATTTGGCAAAACTCTGCAAGTGTAGTGGCACCTGTCAAGACAAGAAGACATTGGCAGAGTACAGAGAGCAGGGGCAGTACTGAAGTTTAAATCAACGATCAATGAGTATCTCCTCCTCTCCCTTGTGAATCACCCCTGGGGCAGGGACCTCCATCCTTTTATTTTAATCATAGCCTGTGATGTATATTCTTGATTATATGCTTGTAATTTACTTCACTTGTTCCTTGTCAAGCACTTTCCCTTGTTTGTATTATAATTGTAGTGTTGAACTGTACAGCACTGTGTAACCTAGTGGCACTGTATAAATAAAAATATACATACATACCCCTTGATAAATCGAGCTTACGGAAATTCTTTAACGTTTAAAAGAACCAGCATCCTAAGGAACAAGTTGTGGGTATCTGAGGTAACAAAATCTAAAGGTATATACACAATAAATAGCTGATAATCTAGGGATAAAGTTGCATACTCTGTATGAATTAACAGTCTAAAGCAGCGATTCTCAACCTTTTTCGCTGGCGACCCCATGTGCTGACGTCACCACGCCACGACGTGATGACGTTTTGGCCGAAGGTCACCACGTACGTGCATCACGTGGTGACGTTTGCAGCCGACGTCACCCCGCAGGAACCCTTATAAGAAGGGTTCCTGCTGGCACTTCCAGGTACCGGAGTGGTTCTCGACCCCAGTGGGATGGCCTCGCGACCCCCGCTGGGGTCGCAACCCACAGGTTGAGAACCGCTGGTCTAAAGTTACATACACAACCACTGAAAATATCAAGTTGCATGCACTCAAACTTATTCTCTATCAAGAAATGTGTCCAAACGTTGATACCTTCTTGTATAAGAGCAGCTAATCTAAATAGGAGTTTTGTTGCATGCACTCAATCCATAGAGCAAAAAAGCTGCAAGTCTAAAGGGGGTTATTCACTAAGGTGCAAATTAGACTGTCGAATTCTCAAACAGGGGATTTCCATAGTAAATCCACAATTTACCCATAATAAAGTCGCGACAATTTTTTAAAGTTAAGATTGCGACAATTTTGCCATAATAAAGTCGCTTCTGTGACCATATTCTCATTATAAAGACACAACTGTGACAGTAGCAGCCTATTGTGACTGTCTTCATCTGGAGAATTCACACCTAAACGCAGCAATTCGGACTTTAGTGAATAACCCACTAAATCAGCATATGTTAACGTAGGCAAGATCTACCAGACTATGGCAATAGTTGCATGCACGCATGCTGCAATGCAATATAAGGAGGAAGTTGCATGCAAAGGGACTGTCGTCATAAAGAGAAAAAAAGGACAGACGAAAGCAGTGCAAAGCATACATACTTACTATAAATGTGAACTCCACAAAACGTGCAACCAGTTAGAACATTACATGCAGAAAAGCTGTCAAAGCAGAAAGTTGTGAGAAAATGGCTTCTCACTCATATTTATAAGAGGTCAATGTTCCAAAGTAATAATCACCCTTATAAATCACAGTAAAACTCTTCTATTTTTAAATAAACCATTGTGAAACTGGCTAAATTCAATCCACTGAGAATGCCTGACAAATTTCACCAGAGTAACCCCCCCCCCAAAGAAAAGAAATTGCCTCAAATGCTTCTATACCAACTACAATATTGAGGGGGTTATTCTCTAAAGTCTGAATTGTTGCGTAAAGGTGAGAATTCGCCAACTAAAGACAGTCGTAATAGACGGCTGCTGTCGCAGTCGTGTCTTTATAATGAGAATATTGTCACAGTCGTGACTTTATTATCGAAGTATTGTTGCATCCGCAACTTTAAAAAATTGTTGCGGTGGTGACTTACAATGGGAGAATTGTCGCAGTCGCAGATTTACTATGGGAATCCACTGTTTGAGAATTTGACAGTCAATTTTGGACTGTAGAGAATATCCCCCTTAATCTGTGATCCCTAAAATTATACAAGTTTTCTAGTAAGTAGAATATATATATATATATATTTTTTTTTTTCAAAAAATAAAATACATTTACTTTCACTTTGTTGGGGTTTCAGAATATGTAGGGTATGTATATAAAGTTACATTAAAAATAATGCCAAAGATTACTATGGATAATTACCTGCTGATTGACATGCAATTTAACTGTCTGCTGGCCAATATGCAGTATATATATCCACTATTTGCAAGCCAATGTATAAGATACAAAGTTGATGGCCTCTGAACAAAGGAACTAGGTACTAATATTATTAAGCCATAGATTAGATATATACATACTGCTGGGCATTGACTAAAATAACTATCTACTGGACACTGAGCAAAGTGCAATATTGCATAGTATCTGCAGGCTTTTAGTCAATTTATGTGTATTAATTAGGAAAACTTCCCAACATAGCTGATTAACTACAGGTTCTGAGTAAATGAACTGAGTAATGAGTTATAGGTAGCAAAACTGGCAAGTTAGCAAATTAACAGATACTAGTGAGCAGTGCTTTAGGTGTTATTTTCATTGGAATTAATGTTTCATTTGTTGTAGATTTTTTTTTTTTTTTTTGGATATTGTTTACAATGAAATGGTCTTCCGGTTAGGTCCAATAACCTAGCATCCAGTGGCTGAATTGAATTCAGACCGGAAGATCAGTTATAGAGGGCCATAACTAATGAATAGTGAAAAATAATTATAAATAAAAAAATCAAGCCTCAATAGAAATGCAATACTGGTTGCTGGTGCTCAATGAACTGATGCAAAACGAGCCAAAAAGATGCAGAAAAGCTAGAGAGTACTACCTACCACCAATTAACAATCCCAGAACTTGGTTTGGGTCGATGCCATACGTTACTGTACTAGGCAAAAAGTGACCCTCTTGCATTGAATGGGTCCTTCTTTGACCCCTTTTCAGGGTTGGTATAATGTATTTAATAACACCCTACCACTAACAAAACTCACTTAGGAATGTAGACGTTCCTTTAAGAAATTTAAATTCAGGTGGTCCTTTCTGGTGGGAAATTGGCCTGGCTGGTACCAAAAAAATATGGATCGTTATGCCATGCAACATAATTACCCCCATAACCTAATACCAATGTTTTTGTCTATTTATATTGGTATATAATAGATTTGTTAATAGATATTGGGATATATTAGAATACATTTTTTTTTATTGTTGCTTATTGTCATTGCAATAATAAACAAAATATTTAGTTAAAAATTAAGCAATAAAAAAAAATTGTGAGGTGTTGTAGAATGCTATCATCTTTCATACAATATACAAAAAAATGGCTGATGAACCTCTTTCATGTAAATTGCAGGCCTAAGGACAACCCATAAAAGGTTGTGTTGCTTAAAATGTGCATTGTTTGCCTCATATAGCATTGGCAGCTTTTTCTGTTTTAAGGATTACACCACTGACATTTGTAATTTCATCTGCAAGTCCTGCAAGTTTCCATTGACGATCATAAAACTTGATCTGTCAGGTTATTGGTAACTAAGGTAACTTGTTTGTCAAGTTACTGTAATGCCTGGACAATGCTGGTATAGCAATCGTACCATTTCAGGGATTGTCAGAAAACGGTTCTTCCTATTTATGAAACATTTTGTGTAAGTCTCACGGTGTGGCTAAATCCTGAATCCTTATTGTAATATGGTAGATTTTATATCCAGGAAGCAACTTTAGGGATTTGACAAAACAATTTTAGGGAACTTTTAAATTTACATTTTTTTTTGAGAAATTATTATACAGCCTGTGACCTTGTTTAGTGTGTATCAGAAGCATAAATCTGTATCACAGTTATGATAGCTGATTAACTACTGTGGTTATGTGGGTGAGATGCATGCTCAGTAACTGCAGAGACCCACTGTTTCCAGGTATTAAACTGAAACTGAGTTATTACTTCCTCAGACCTCATAATGCTTAGAGGATATATGTATATAACTTCTTTCACTGCATTCTCCCCTCCAGGAGGCCTGTGGTTACCTGTTGTTTGCTTGATTAAGCTGAAGTGTGTTACTGATATTTATAGTAGCAAATCTATGAACTATTGTCTGCCTTGTTTATTATGTAATGTTACCCTTTAGCAGTTGATATTGTAACTCCTGCCTTTGAGTAAAACTGCATCATTCTAAGACAGCGATGGCGAACCTATGGCAAGTGTCCCAAAAAGGGCACGTGTGCCTCTGCTGCTTTCCATTATCCCCCACCAAGGGAGAGCTCCTTCAGCGCAGGTTGCGGACCCAACCCGGCAGTTTCCAAGTTGGATCCACGGCCTACACTGAAGGAGTGCTCACTCGCCGACAGGATAACCGCGGCAGAGCTCCTCCCCTGGCACAGGCACAATGATGTCACTTATCAGCGCCTGCACTTTGGGGGAAGGCACTGATGAGTGACATCATTTTTCAGCACTCAGTGCCGGAAAGATTGACTGTCACTGTTCTAAGAAAATTGGCAAAACCATAGATTGTACACACTTCAGTCTGGTAGTCTGAAAACCCCCTAGCAAGGTAATTTTCTAAGGTAATTGATAATGAACTTTTAAAACTTATTCTGGAAGTAGGCATCACTGTGTAGTGTTTGGTTGTATCTGTTGTAATATAAATTCCTTTAGTATAACTGGACACTTCTTAATTACAATTTGTACCTGTGTATTGATGAACTATATGGCTCCAAATATATTCAGTGAACATACTGAATTGTATCTTTCAGGACCTAACTATGGCCACCTGTACATGGATTGGGAGTGCGTATCTCTTTATTCAGTCAGACAGGGTCTCACTTGCTGATCAGTATGCAAAGCAGAAAACACTGCTGTATAAAGAGCTCAGAAGTGCAATGTCAGGTAAGTGAAGGGGAATGTACCAATGGAGAAAACACCCATGGTCTAGTAATCCACAGCAAGCAGTAAGATGTCTAGAGCAGCGGCCCCCTACACCAGTTTACTTTTTTTTAACTTTTTTTTCAATGAAAGGACAAGTATGTAATTTGGCTACTACATAAAAAGATCCTGAGGGTAACCCATTACTGGTAAAGCCCCCAGGTTGTCCCCTAAAATCAATACCCTCAGTTTCTAACTATTTGTTTCCAATTATTGTGCCATTGCCCTAACAACAGGGAAAAAAACTACAGATTTGTCTTGGAAAAGCAGTTAATCCTACATTGTAAAATGCTTTATTTGATGTTAAATTCTTGATCTATATTGACTTTTATTTGTATTTCCTCTTTCATGGTTGCAGCCATTTGTATCTGTTAACTATAACTAACCCCATTCTCTGTCCAGTGGTTTCTATGGAAACTTGTGAAGTGCGGATTTCTCCTTGGAGCCTCTGTCACACCTTTTCCTTATGAACCTGTACTTCTCTACATTCTGTCACCAAGGTTCTAGAATCACTTGCTGCTTATTGGGCTTTTCATACACCCTTCCACCTTATTCCAACTTGGCGCCTTTTTTCAACTCTTTCTTGGCTTCATTTCTATTTTTCCTGTCCTGCTAAGATGTGCCGCTGCTACAACGCATTGCTCTCACACACAGGAGCTAAATGAAATCACTAAAAACAGGAAAAAAATACAGGGCATGGATATTTGGATTGAAAAACAAAGGAGAGCGGCCTTAAATTTGACACCAGGACCCAGTTACTTCTAGTTACTCCTTTGCCTCTGGGAAATAAACATTTCGGCCATAGCACTGATCCTACATTTTCTGTTGTTATTAACTAAGGCTCTAAGAGACTAATAATCATACACTTTATATTAAATTTTATTTTCCTGCTTCAGTTTATTAGATTTAGGACAACTGGGCTACTAGCTCTTTCACACCTTGCCTCTCTTTTCTGCTCCACGTGGAGCTGCTGCATTTTTCTACCAAACTGTATGGGGACTCTTGATGCCTTTTCAAATATTTTCTTTGTCTTCTTGATTTGAAGTCCCCAAATTCATCTGTACTGGCTGTGGGCTTTGGTTAGCCTGCTTGCCTGCTGCAACTAGATTTCTTGCTCAAGCCTTTATTTTCCTTCCTGGCACATGGAAACCTTTAATTGTGCCTTACAGTATTACTTTCTGCTTCATATCTGAACAGAATTGACTGGAGGTTGCACTCGTTCCATTGAAATCCTTAAGATTCACACTAGTGACAAGCAGCTTATCCTTTGCCTGAAATTTTGTGGTCAAGAGTCATGTGAGAGTTTTCTGAAGGATTATAAAGAGCAAAAGGTGCACAGTCATGTCCTTCACAAACTGGAGAATTGTCTGGCCTTGGACCTTCATCCCATTGTTATGGAACTGAAAACTGATGGAGGAAAACTAGACAGTGTGCTAGAAAATGAGGAGCTGTGCCTTAAACGTATCAGTGAAATGAAGGTAATATCTCAATCTAACATAGACTATTTGGGGTCCTGATACAGTTAGATTATGGGGCACATTTACTAAGACCAGTTCAACCACATTGATTGATTTCACCCCATTTCTCTGTCAATTTTTGTTTCCCTGCACTTTTCGATTCTCATGATTTACAAAGGGTTGATAGAAATGTTTCCCCATCTAAATAAATCATTAACAGGGCACACTTTGCAACACTTTTCTATGAGGGTTCCTTCATTACAGAGCGATATCAATGTCTCTTTCCAATGGGAAAATATTTTGAAGTTAGGCTAAATGACAGAATCAACTCCATAGGAAATAATGGGTTTACATCAGCCTGAGGGTGGAGAATTGTTTTGGGAGATAAAATGTTTTTTGAACAATTCAGTAAATAGGAGAAAACATTGATATTGTCAAATACAGGCTGTTTCTCCTGTATTTATTAGTTGAAAAGTCTGTTCGACTTAAGTAAATGTGCCCCATTATGTATCTGTGATAACAAAGTATTTTTAATTTTTGGCTTTCCCATTAATATTCGCACAACTGTACCCATAGCTAGTAGCTATATAATTATTCAGTTTATTGTGCCTCTATTCAGAATGCCTCTGCAGCAGTAAGTGATATAACAGTTTGCAGTCGTGTAAATGCAGAAATGCAGTGGAAGAAGTGCTTATGTATTTGCAGAGTAAGCTGTGCTCTCGTACATTACCATACTTGCTATGGAAAAAGGTTAGTATTCTTCCATTTGAAGCAGAGCAGCAACGGGAGCCCTCGAAGAAGGTAAAATATTGACAGTACAGCTCCTCCAAACGAAATCCTCTATGACTGTATTATTTATGGGATCAGAGGAGCCATAGTAACAATTATGATAAAGTTTACAGGGCATATTTTTCTATTATATTGTCATCTTGATGTTTTATCACTGAAAAAACTGCACAAGCTAAATGTAAAACATGGAGTACTTTTCTTTTCCACTGACTGGAACTTTTTACCAAATATTTTATATGTCTTACAAAACTCACCTGCACTAGTCCCTTGCGTCCTTGTTGTCACAATTGATTGACTACTAAGAGACCTGATTTGAAGTTGTGTAGGCTGAAACTGAGCTCACATTCCCTAAAAGCCCTCATTTTTAAAGCTAGGGCTAGAACTTCTGAATCTCATTTCTTTTTATCTAGCCAGTCAAATGGCTTAAAAAAAAAAGATACTGCACTTAGATGAAGGGGCTTTGAAAGTTCATAATAGGGAGTATTCAAGTCATGCCTAGGAATGATTCTTAATGGGGAATGCTAATTATTCTTATTTAGATTGTAAGCTCTGTGGGGCAGGGATTTCCATCCTATTGTTTCAATCATGACCTGGCACTTAGAGTGATGTAATTTCTTGATTAAATGCTAGTAATTTACGTCACTTGTTCTTTATTAAGCACTTTACTCTTGTCTGTATTATTACTGGATTGTACAGCGCTGCGTAACCTTGTGGCGCTTTATAAATAAAAATATACATACATATACATCAATACTTATCACCTTCTTTGCTCCAGTGCTGGCTACTGCTTCAAGATACCCTAATCTTCTTTTCTTCCATTCCAGCACTGCTATCCTCTTCAGGTTCACACTTCCTCAGCATTAAATGGCTATAATTTACAGGAAGCTCAATGCATTTCCTGTGTGTACTGTGTATTATTATTATTCCTGTCGCAGTGCTTTCCTTAGAATCTATAAAGGCAATATTTTCAGGGAAACACTTCTGCGAAAACCCGTGCCAGATTTATCAGTACTGTTCCCTTTAACTTAAAGGAAAAGTAAAGGCTCTTTTGGTCAAGAGGTGATTTGCAAGGGGCAGGGGGATAAACTCGCAGATCAGATATTTACTCTTCAGTACTGCCTCTGTTTTCTGTCATGGGAAGCTCTGCAATCCTTTTTACTTCTTGCTTCCCTGTTCATATCTTACTGAGGTGAGCATGCTTAGAAGCAATTTTACATCCCCTTGCAAATCTCCCTTTGATTAAACAAGCCTTTACTCCTCCTTTAAATAAGTTCTGATGTAGAAATGCCATGCAGCACAACAGTTATTGAAACCCCAACAACAAGGATATGGGCAATTAATATCATATGTTTTTCTTGTATACAATATAGGAACTTTATACACTGTATTCCCTTTTTTTATCATATGAAGTAATTAGCTGTCACTTAGGATATGTCACTCTGTAGTCAATAGCTGCCTGTAGATGATGATTATTGACTGTAAAGAGAATAAACATAAAACCATGCCTAGCTCATGCAATTCCCTTTTATTCTATACAACTAATCAAAGATATTCTTCAGGATTATGTCATAAATCATGCAAATACCCATAGTGTTAATGAAACCCAATGTGCACACCGTTATACTACTGCATGCGATTCTGCAAAGGTTTTAATAATATTTTTTCATTCATGTGATGTGGATTATTTTTCTCAAGCTGAGAAGCAGGTAAGTGTTTTGCCAGTCAGAGAATGGAGTGGCTGTATGTACCACGGTTATAAAAGAATTGATGAATTAATACAGCTGCCTCTCTCTCCCTAAATACTCCAGCCCAGTTTCCAGAAGGATGATGAGTTTGCAGAAATGGATAAAAACTTTAATAACCTAACATTAGGACCGCTTTTTCATGAAGGGGAAAGTTCACCTTCAGAGGTCTCCTCCCAGTATTCCTTGCCTCAGTCACTTCATTCATGTGGGAATTCCCTAACTGAAAACAGCACTTTTCTCTTCCAAGGAGAGGAGTTTGGTGAGTAATAAGTTTATTTGAATGTACAAAAACACATTAACCAAGACTGTAATATATGGGATTAAAATAGTCAGGCATTTGTCAAGGCTACTCTATGGGATCAAAATAGTCAGGCATTTGTCAAGGTTACACTATGGGATATACTCAAAACTAATACAAATTTAGGTTGTACTGATGAAATAAACCTTTTTGTATTTAAAGAAAATGTAATCTTCCCTGTCAGCCTACCTTTTCTTTCCTGAGTGTGTGGTATGCCAGGCTAAACAATAATTGACATTATAACTCCTCCAATCAGATCCCTTAAATCACAATCTAGAAGGGTTGTGATTTATAGGAGCTATAATGTCAATCATCATTTAGCCCCACCCAACCGACCCAGGAACGAAAAGTTGGGCTGACAGGGAAGATGACAGAGAGAAATGCTGTTTAAAGGTACTTTTTTTGAAAATACATATATAT
This sequence comes from Pipa parva, assembly GCA_019650415.1. Taxonomy (NCBI): domain Eukaryota; kingdom Metazoa; phylum Chordata; class Amphibia; order Anura; family Pipidae; genus Pipa; species Pipa parva. Next base: position 18,217 of record WMED01002394.1, read on the forward strand.
TTACAAAACATTTATTTCATTAGTAGAACCTAATTGTCACGGACTGCCGCTTACCTGGTAACGCGGCCTGTGCGTGATCCTCCCCAAGGCGCACGAGTCCCATCTCTGCGGCTGTTATAGGATGCCGTCGGCATGCATGCCTTGTGACACTGCATTGGTGTGTGTGTGTCGGGAGTGCTCCCGTTGCATTAATTAGCAGCGGGACGTTTAAGAGCCAGGTTGCTCAGGCACTCTGTGCCTGAGATTCCAGTTTGTACATGCTCCTGTAGTTTTGTTAATTTACGCTACATTGCTCTTTCTGTCTCCTCATTCTCTGTGTCATCTCCATTAAAGTGAACTTCCTATTACACTATTAAAGTGACAGATCTCCTGGCAGTTTCCTTGGTGATTCCATTCTTTTCCTCACACTTTGCCAGCTATCGCCTATTGGGAGGTGCGCTCGGGGGGTTGCGACCTGGGGGGTCCAATGCAAAGTCCAGTACCTCTTTGCGGAGGTTAAAGGTGAATACCAGGGGCCTCTTAGACTCTGCACCTCGCAGTGTACCTACGTCAAACCCCACGGTGGTATAGAGGGTTCAATCTCTGCCCGTGACACTAATTTAGTATTAGTGTTTTGAGGTGACAGGTGCACTTTAAAATAGTTGGGCATTTGTCAAGGTTACTCTATGGGGTTAAAATAGGCATTTTTGTAAAGGATAAATTTATCACAGGCAGTCGGGTGAGGACATTATGCTGAATTAGTATCAGGCAGTAAAGTAAATGTATGTATAATTTTATTTATAATTTGTGGGAGTCTGATCTGTTTGTATGGTATGTAATCAGACCTGAGACCACTGCGAGATGATATTAATGTTAATCAGTATAGCTAATGGTTATATTCTCCTGTTTGTTACCAGTACAGTGTGACAAACATGGACATTTGTTTGCCAGAGATCTATTTCCTAGCTCATAATCTTCCAATTCACAATTGAAAGCTACATAGGTTTTCACAACAAACTTACATTTATATTTATTTTGTCTTTATGCTCATTGTTCTAAATCCATTTCTCTTCCAGCCAACAAGCCTCTGACTCCTGCACATATACATCTATTTGCCAAATCAGTAGGCAAGGGATGGAAGCCAGTGGGACGGTCCCTTGGAAAAACCTGCCGCGCTCTACATGATACAGCCATTGAAAACCTAGCGTATGAATTTGATAGGGAAGGTCGCTACGAGCAAGCTTATCAGTTATTGAGCCTGTTCAGAAACAGCGAGGGGAAGAAAGCAACTGTACAAAGACTTGTGCAAGCCTTAGAGGAAAATGCGCTGAACAGCATAGCTCATGATCTGTTATCTCTTAATGAGAACGGACTCTAATAGTGAACAGGAACTGACTAGAGGGAGAGGTGCACAACAGGATATTATCAAGGCTTGGAACATGATGTAGGCCCTGTAATAAGTAATAATAAGCGATATGGTTCTTGCTCATTGCTTGAAAACTTATACGCAGCAGTGCTGTCATGGATAAGTGGGTTCCTTATTACGGTTACAGACAAAGCTGAAAAAATGCTCAATCTGTTAAGGGTTTCACTATTTGACCAACTGTCTATGCCCTATAACTAAAAACAATTTCAGCATCCCCCAGTTTTCCATAAGCAGGGCAATGGACCATCCGTTTGTATTTTCCAGCATTATATACTAGGAAGGAGAGCACAATGTTTTTTTTTTTACTTTGCACCTTTTTATGTTAATATATAACTATTTTAATTGTAGTGTAAATGACAACTCAAATGCAGAAAATAGTAAAAGAGTTCAGCCAATTGCAGGGTAAGCCCCTTGCTTGTCTGACATTGTTACTTTAGCTAGTCACAGGCTAGCTGTGATAATGTCAAGCGGCTGGTGACTAGCTCAAATCCCAAACTAAATATCGTGCTTTCTAGACACCATTTTGAATTTTTGTAAGCACAGACTGAATATACAACACATGAAAATTCATTAATATTGACATTATTTTGGTCTCAAGCCTCTTATATAACTAAACACTGCATATTAAAAGGAACTCACCAGAAAATGGTCAGTATTTACTTTTAAATTCATCCACGTTGACATTGTTTAGTGAGGACTAAAAGGGATTTAAAGGAAATTCAATGTTATCCAGATCAAAGAGGCAGAGCAGTAAAGTGAGAAAATTATATAAAAAAAATGAAAAGGTAAAATCCAATAAATTGACTAGTACAAACAAATCAGCTCCTTTAGTTTGTGTATGTGACACTCATCACCATAGCCACTCTACTGATATATTACAGAGCCTGAGCATTGTTCCTTGGAGGAGATCCCATTCCAATATGTTCCTCAAAGGATTCCAAAGGGACCCTTGGCCTTAGCTGGAGATCCATGTGACTAAACATGGTAGATGTCACATGACCTGATAACTTTGTTGTCTCCACCCAGTAGAACACGTGGTGTGATACTAAAAGAAATGTAATGTATTACAAACAGCTTCAACTCCCCACTTAATGTTGGGGTTGTCATCTGATTCTATCTGCAAAGTGTGCCATTAATTAGATGTATTTTCTATTTTATTCACATATTTCAGTTAACTTGACTGAGGCCCACTAAAATGTGTTTAAACAAAATAGGAAACACAACCCACAACCCTCAACTCCTGGTTGAATAAAGCCATACAAAACCATTTATACCCACTCCTCAGTGGTATTTAGGGCACTGGCCAGAAGTTATATGATAAAGAATTGGCTACAGCTGTGACATGTTAGGAGATGCAACAGTTTATGGTCCTGGATTATGTAGCATTAATCATTTGATATTATTGCATATACAGTATGTCGGTGCAGAATGGGAAGCCAGTAACTCTGGCTTGTAGGCTGAATTCTTGGGATTTTATTTAAAGTAATCCTGGGTAATTAAAATAATTAAATATGTATAATGACTGCTTTTGTGGGAGTAAGTCAAATAAGGAAAATTAAAATGGTATACCCGGAAGCAATAAACACAATTTGCCTCGCTGGAACAGAAGAAATAAAGATCGGTGAAATCTTGAAGCTGGAGTGAAGGTGGAGATCAGGTAAGTATAATTTGCCAGTATAGTTCCCCTTTAAGAATCTCCCTTAGGCATACTAAGCCTTAGTTCCCTTTAAGCTGGGGTAATGATATTCATGACATTCAGCCTGATGATTGGAAAGTGCTTTATAAACAAAGAGATGAATGTGATTTTATGAAATATTTTCTGAGTAGCTTGTAATGAATTCAAGTTTTAAATTGGATTACTATGAACAGATTGTATCCTTCATTTAGATTTTACTACAGCTTTTGATGCTGTGTCACCGAGATTTTTTAGACAATTAAAGGTCTAAGGCTAGGTTCACACAAGCATATTATGCTCAGTACATAATCCGCTAGTGTGAAAAAAATAAATACGGCTCAATGCAAGCCGAATCCGGAATGCTGTGTGTCGCATTTTGGCCGGCGTATTATACACTGCACCCAAAATGTGACCACACAGGAAGTGATGTGAATGTCGAGGGAGCGTTCACACTGTTGCTGGTAAGTTCAAAAGAAAAATACGCTTGGCATATTATTTTTTTTCACACTAGCATATTATGTGCTGAGCATAATACTCTTGTGTGAACCTAGCCTAAGACCAAAGAACTAGGTAACATATCACAGCGATCAGAACAGGGTCCAGTACTTTTTATTTAAAGACTAATTGAAACAGACAAAAATCTGACAGGTTATTTCTATCACTTGTAAAAATATTCTCTTTAATTTATGATTTTGTTGCTCTGTGTTTGTTTTTCTCTTAGCTGATTGGAGCCACTTGTTATTTGCTGTCACAGTCATACCATTCACTGTGGATTTTTCATATTCACAAAGTCCTCCATGCAACTCAATTAAGTGAAAGAGAATGCAGTTATACAGTAAATGTAATTCCTAGAAATCTTACCACATTTTTGGAAATACATTCTAACCTCCCAGTGCTGTCCTATTTACAGTCGTCCATTAGGCAAGTAGGGCAGGACAGACAGGTAAAACTGTAGGTTAGAAATACTCCGGATGCATCATGTGACAATGACATCACAACTTTCAGCCTCCCCTTGGATTTTCCTCTGTGGATACCCATGGCTGTGTGATTGTGATGTCATTCTAGCACTCAGAATTCTTATCCAGTTGTCTGATGTGAATGCAGCGGGAAGGCAGGGTCTATATCATGTTTTTGAACTTCTTTAAGGTGGATTAGGTGCCGTTAAAATGATGTTTCTTAAAGCTGCTGTTCCCAACCTTTGCTGGATTGGAGACAAGTTCTCCCAGTAAAAGTTTGATGGACTGGGAGGGGCAACATGTTGCCGGGCACATGGTGACACGCTTCCTGTGTGCTTGTCACCACCATGTGGGCCAGTGGACCAGCGGTTGGGGACCCAGACTTAAATGACCAGTACCACAATAATGCCTATTAGTTTAATAAAGCTTCTGTAAAAATGTTATCTAATGTTAAATTCATGATTTTGTATTTTGTCCTTGTTTTTATTTTTAATGCTAAAAGCCATTTGATTAAACAGACCTCATTCAGCCCCATTGTTTTCAATGTTGCTTTAAATGAAACCTATTCAGGTAGTGTGCCTTAAAGCCCAATTTTAAAAGCTAAATATACTGTATAGACAGGGTTTACCATTTTTTTGTTACACAGATTAAATATATAGTAACTAGAAATGCATTGGGGACTTTTCATTATCCAGTGTTACAGTTCGTTTAAAATATAAATTGAAAAAAATCATAGGAATAAGCTTGAGAAATGCAAAACACAAAAAGGGAGTGATTGTGTTGGTATGAAGTCTTCAGGCAGCACTCATACATTTAATGGGTGAAATACACAAAACAGGTGCAACCCATAGCAACCAATCCAACATGTGCTTGAATAATTCCAACTAAAATTAAACCAAGCTAATGATACCAGTTTACACCTATACCAGTTACCCCCCTTGGTCATGTACAATTTTATTTTATTCTTAGCCAGTGGTCTTGGGTCCTTTTTTGATTCCACTCAATCCTGTTGTGGGAATCTTGCCGCAGCGCCATCTACTGGCCAGTTGATATGGTACCAGTTTAAACTTTTTATTCTGCATTTATGTAGTATCCCAAAGTACTATAAGAGCAGTAAGACTTTTGGGAAAAAACTGCCCGAGGAAGTTGTCATGGTGAATTTACTTAAAAAGTTGATAGTGTAGGAACATTACAAATTATGGGAAAGCTGTGGATAGGGAAACTAGCTACACTGTGTATTCCAAATGGAAAAGGATGCTTCTAGTGGTAAACGTTTATTAAGAAATTCACTTTGGGGGGTAATTGACCAAAATCCAAATTGTCACATAATGGTGTGAATTCGCCACTTCCTCATATTCAGTAATTCAGTGAGCTCCATGATGTGGAAATTCGCCGCTTCCCCATGTTCATTAATTCAGAGAACTCTGTGATGTGGCAAATTCACCACTTCCCCATGTTCAGTAATTCAGAGAACTCTGTGATGTGGAAATTCACCACTTCCCCATGTTCAGTAATTCAGAGAACTCTGTGATGTGGCAAATTCACCACTTCCCCATGTTCAGTAATTCAGCGAACTCTGTGATGTGGCAAATTCACCACTTCCCCATGTTCATTAATTCAGAGAACTCTGT